>PVIC010005338.1:0-58285 GCA_004025085.1 Thryonomys swinderianus
TCCTTCCTTCCTTCCTTCCTTCCTTCCTTCCTTCCTTCCTTCCTTCCTTCCTTCCTTCCTTCCTTCCTTCCTTCCCCCTCCCAAGGATCAAACTCAGGCCCTTGTGCTTCCAAGATAGGTGCAGTACCACTTGAGTTAAATCCTCAGCTCTGCTCTTCTTTGCTTTTTGTGTTTGTGGTGCTGAGGATCAAACCCAGACTCTCAAACATACTATGATACATGCTCCACCAGAGAACTATATCCCCAGATATACTATAACACGTGCTCCACCAGAGAACTGTATCCCCAGCCACTGCCCTGCTTCACTATAAATATTTCGCACCTAACATAGTGCCTGTGTATATAGTAAGTACACAGTATCCTTTACTGAGTGTAAATAAAGAAACAAAGTGAATAAAGAAACAAAAAGTGACTTCATTATAAAGCCAGGTTTTGTATATCCAGAAGATCTTAAGGGAAATGAGGCATATATACTCTAAACTCCATTCCATAACCAAGAACTATATAGCATTCCTTTATTGATTAATTAAGTTACTAATTTAAATGCTCTTCCACTCTAACCTATGGCAATAGGTACTTTTCCATCTCTACTATCTCCTGAACCTGTATGCTATCTCCTATTTGATCAACGGTAATGTAAGCAGCATCCCAAGTTTCATTTACATAAGCCTAATTATAGGTGTCTAAATTCATATAATTATAAGTTAAATAAGAACTAAGATTCAACTTGCCTGTTTTTGCTGTGTAATTTGATAGCAGATTTTTAAGAACTGATTAAGAACTGACAAGGAAGGACTCTGAGTAAAAGTAGTCAGAACTAGGCCTTTTCTCAAGTCTCTTCTCTTTGCCCAATTTTTCACCTTAGTTATTCAAGGGCAAGGACTTAGTAATGTTTTGTACATGGTAAAAAAGTATGCTGACCATATGAAATACATATATTTATCATATATTTATATGTAAATATATATTCATTATATATATATCATACTATGTTTTCTCTAACTCCTTACTCTCTAAAAGCAGTATCTAATTGTTGATCCTGATCTCTTAAAATACTTGTATTTGCTGTGACTTGTCAATCTCTATCAACAAATTTCTTGCTCAGAAGTTAGTCATTTTACACTTTTTTTTCTGATTTCCCCAGTTAAGAGGTACAGATGGCAAAGTAACCAATACTCATATAATATCAATAACTACTCTACACTGAGTTCTTACTCCATGTCACACCTGTCCTGTACTTTGTAATTTAACTCATTTCATTCTTAAAACAATTCTATTAAGTAGGTACTGTGTCAACAACTAGTGATAAGAAAGTTAACACACAAAGATTTTTTCATAACTTGCCTAAGGCACATGTTGCCAAGTAAGAAGATTTTTTGAACCCAGCTGACCAATCCCAAAAGCTTACTAGCCAAATCTTGTTATCATTTTGGTCAATCATTTTTCCTGGCCCCTGGTCTTAGTATAGTCCTGTCTCCTTTTCTTTTATTAAATGAACTCTTCTTCCCTTCTGAACAGCTCAATAAAAACCATGAACTTAACATTTATATCCTTCAGATAAATATTTCCTATATCATTCATGAAACTAATAAAATAATTTATTCTAATGGTTATATAGACTCCTCCATTCTAAAAATACTAGAAGAATGGTATGATTTTGGAGAAAGTATAAGGGTTTGAAAAGAGGACAGTGATGATTTTTAAAGACTAATAAAATAAAGGTTTCTGATTTACTTGTTTTGTCTTAAATCTATACATATGAGTCTGACTTGATACACTTAAAACTTCAGGCTGTAAACTGACAGCCCCTTAGAAAGGGGCTCTACATTCCCTCTACTTCAGCAGCCAGGCATATCCTCACAACAGTTTACAAGTGCCTGTGAAATACCTGTAGAACTTTAGCATTTGGTTGAAGAGGCTTAATGATCAGCTGCTTGCCTGCTGTGTAAAGAACTTTTTCTGAATCAGGGCCCCATGCTACTGAATACACTGGTGTTCCTGTAGAGAAAAAAAAAAAGACTAATAAACTTTTATTGTGACTTATAAAAAGGGAGACAATAGAATCCATAAAGCACCCTGAGACATCATTTCATGACTTCGTATTCAAAGGTGCTTTTACACGGGAGAACACTCTGATCCTGAAACACAGATTAAGTTAATACTGATCATCAAAACTCTGTCAACAACTGACAGACTATACTTTTCAACTAATTTGGAAATGCTCAGGAAATATGCACTTTTCAGAGATATTATAAAATATGTAAAATAAAAGTCACTTTATATACAGTGATATCAGAATAGTCATAATTTACCATGCCCCATCATCAGTGGCCATCATTATTTAAATTAGCTCTATAGAATAAATTTTCCAAAGAAAAATATACATGGTATACTTAGCATATAGATCAGGTCATATTCTTTTTTTTAATTGAATTCTTTATTGGTACAATTTATATATATCTCACAATCATACATAACACTGGGGAATTTGTACCAATATATAACACAAATTCCCATTTTTATCCATATCCCTACCCACCCATAACTCCCTACCCCCTACATACATGCTCTTTTATTTTCTTTGAGAATCATATTTATTCCTTCGCCTCATTACATTCCCACACCAAATTTCCTTTGGAAATTTCCCACTCTACAAAAACTGTCTTACTTTATAGAGCTCATTTGCATCTACAGGTGTTCATAGCAAAGTGAAGATCCAGTATTTGCCTATCTGTGATCTATTTATTGCACTTATTAGTGTGTCCTCTAAGTGTATCCATTTGCACATAAATGAACTGATCTTGTCATTCTTTATGGCAGAATAATACTCCATTTTATAAAAAAACACATCTTCTTTATCCACTCTACAGTTGATGGGCATTTGGGTTGTTTCCAAGATTGAGCTATCATGAACTGAGCTACTATGAACAAGGGTGTACATCTGTCTTTCCAATGTGATTTTTAAAATACTTTTGGGTATATTCCTAGCAGGGGGATAGCAGGGTCAAATGGGACCCCTAGTCCTAGTTTCTGAGAAATCTCAACACAGATCTCCACAATGGTTGCACAAGTTTACAATCCCACCAACAGTGAAAAAGGGTTCCTTTGTCCGCACAGCCCTCGCCAGCATTTATTGTTGGTTGATTATGTAATAGCGGCCATTCTTTGTGGAGTGAGATGAAATCTCAAGTGTTGTTTTCATTTGCATCTCTTGAATGATCAGAGATGTTGAACATTTCTTCATGTTTCTTAGCTGCCTTGACTTCTGCCTCTGAGAAGTGTCTGTTCATTTCAGAGGCCCATTTTTGAATTGGGTATTTAAACTTGGGGAGGCTGATCTGTTTAAGTTCTTTATATATTGTAGATAATAGCCCTTTGTCTGATAAACAGCTAGTAAAGATTTTTTCCCATGTTACTGGTTGTCTTTTAACGGTGCCAGTGACTTCTTTTGCTGTTCAGAAGCTTTTCAGTAGGATGAAATCCCATTTGTTAATTCTTTCTGCTAGTTCTTGTGCTATTATAAGTTTTATTCATAAAGTCTCTGCCTAAGCCAATATCTCTAAGAGTTTTACCTAACCTGTTTTCCAGCAGGCTTATTGTTTCTGTTTTAATGTTTAAGTCTTGTATCCATTGTGAGTTTAGTTTCATGCATGGTGAAAAAGACAGGTCTAGCTTTAGCTTTTGGCAGGTTAAAGCCCAGTTTTTCCAACACCATTTGTTAAAGAGGCTGTCTTTCCTCCATTGAGGATGTTTGGCTCCTTTGTCAAAGATAAGGTGGCTAAGTATATCCAGGGTTGTGTCTGAATCTTCTAATCTCTTCCACTGGTCCTCAGGTCTGTCACTTTGCCAGTACCATGCAGTTTTTATCACAATGGCTTTATAGTAGAGTTTTAAATTGGGGATTGTAATATCCCCTGTTGTAGTTGCTTAGAATTGCTTTTGCTATTCTAGATTCCTTGGGGTTCCAGATGAATTTTTGGATTATTTTCTCTAGCTCTGTGAAGTATACCGTTGGAATTTCCATTGGGATTGCACTGAATCTGTATAGTGGTGTGGGAGTATAACCATTTTGACGATGTTGGTTCTCCCTACCCAGGAACAAGGGATGTCTTTCTACTTTCTGATCTCCTTTTCTATCTTGTTTTTCAGAGTCCTGTAGTTTTCAGAGTAGAGGTCTTTCACTTCCTTTGTTAGGTTGATTCCTAGATATTTCATTTTTCTGGGTGCTACTGTGAAAGGGATTGACTCCCCCATTTCTCTTTCAGTGAGTCTGTTGTGTAGACAAAGGCTGTTGATTTTTGAGCATTAACCCTGTATCCAGCAACACTACCAAATCTGGTAATTAAGTCTAACAGTCATTTGGTTGAGTTTTTAGGATCCTCTAAATAGAGTACCATATCATCAGCAAATAATGAGAGTTTAACTTCTTCCTTTCCTATCTTTATTCCTTTTATATCTTTGTCCTGCCTGATTGCTATGGCTAATGTTTCCAGCACTACATTGAACAAGAGTGGTGACAACACGCATCCTTGTCTCATTCCTGATCTTAGTGTAAAAGGTTTCAGTTTTTGCCCATTGAGTATGATGCTAGCTGTTGGTTTCTCATAGGTAGCTTGTATTACATTGAGATAAAGTCCATCAATTCCAATTCTCTGTAGGGTTTTGATCATAAATGGGTGTTGGATTTTGTCAAATGCTTTTCCTGTGTCTATTGAGATAATCATATGGTTTTTGTCCTTGAGTCTGTTAATATAGTGTATTACATTGATTGATTTACGTATGTTGAACCAGCCTTGCATCCCTGGGATAAATCCGACTTGATCAGGGTGTATGATCTTCTTGATAACTCTCTGTATTCTGTTTGCCAGTATTTTATTGAGGATTGTTGCATCAATGTTCATTAGAGAGATTGGCCTGTAGTTTTCTTTTTTGGTGGGATCTTTCCCTGCCTTTGGAATCAAGGTAATGGTTGCTTCAAGGGATTTGTGGAGCACTGCTTCCCTTTTGACTTCATTAAAGAGATTTAGAAGTACTGGTATTAACTCTTTCTTAAAAGTTTTGTAGAATTCAGCAGTGAAGCTGTCAGGATCAGGGCTTTTCTTTGTTGGTAGGTTTTTTATTACATTTTCAATTTCCCAGATTGATATCAGGTTAACATTTTTATAGCCTCTTCATTCAGCTTCGAAGTTCACGTGTGTCTAGGAATCTATCCATTTCTTCTATATTTTCAATCTTCTTGGAGTACAGGTTTTCAAAATACGTGTTTATTACCCTTTGGACTTCTTCTGGATCTGTGCTGATTTCCCCATTTTCACTCCTTATAGCATGGATATGAGCCTTTTCCTTCCTTTGTTTGATGAGGTTGGCTAAGGGTCTGTCGATCTTATTTATCCTTTCAAAGAACCAACTCTTGGATTCATTGATTCTTTGTATTGTTCTTTGTCTCCATTGCATTAATTTCTGCTCTGATCCTTACAATTTCCTGTCTAGTATGTGCTTTGGGTTTGTTTTGCTCGTCTTTTTCTAATTGCCCGAGGTTCATCATTAGATTGTTTATTTCAGTTTGCTCTATTTTCTGAGTGTAGGCATTCACTGCTATGAATTTCCCTCACAGAACTGCTTTTATTGTGTCCCATAAATTCTTGTATGCTGTGCTGGGGTTGTCATTTAGTTGCAGTAACTGTTTAATTTCTTCTTTAATTTCTTTTGTGGCCCATGGTAACAGAGTGTTGTTCAATTTCCATGTGTTTGTGAGGATCTTGGAATTTCTTCTGCTATTCAGCTCCAGTTTCAAGGCACTATGGTCTGGTAGTATGCAGGGGATAACTTCAATTCCTTTCCAAGCTTGTTCTATGGAGTAGAATGTGATCTATTTTGGAGAATGATCCATGAGCAGTTGAGAAGAAGGTATATTCTCACTTTGTAGGGTGAAAAATTCTGTAGGCATCTATTAATTCCATTTGCTCAAAAGTTTGATTTAGCTCAAGTATTTCCTTACTGATTCTTTGTCCAGTTGATCTGTCAATTTGTGACAGTGGAATATTAAAGTCCCCTAATACTATTGTATTCGTGGTTATCTGGCTTTTCATGTCCAGTAATGTTTGTTTTATATAGTTGGGTGCATTAGAGTTTGCTGCATAAATATTTATGACTGCTATTTCTTTCTCTTGGATAGTTCCCTGTACAAGAATACAGTGACCTTCTTTATCTCTTTTAATCAGTTTGGGTTTGAAATCTATTTTATCTGCAAACAAGATAGCCACTCCTGCTTTTTTGCAGTTTCCTGTGGCGTGGAGGATTGTTTTCCAACCTTTATTTTCAGTCTATGGGTTTCCTTCTGAATTAGGTGTGTTTCCTGTATGCAGCAGATTGCAGCATCTTGCTTCTTGATCCAATCTGCTAGTCTGTGTCTTTTAATTGGCCCTTTGAGTCCACTGACATTAGTGGTTATGACTAATACGGACATATTCAGAGCTGCCACGTTTCCCTGTTCTTGGTTCTTTTCTTCCTTGTTTTTCCCCTTTTCTATTTACTTTCTTGTTTGCCCCAATGAATTCACTCTCCTGGGTCTCGTGGGTATGGAATTTTCTGTGTTTTTTTCCAAGATGTTCTTTAGGATGTTTTGGAGTGCAGGTTTCGTATTTGTGAAGTTTTTCAGGTGTTCTTTATCATGGAAGTATCTTATTTCCCCATCTATTCTGAAAGATAGTTTTGCAGGATACAGCAGTCTAGGTTGGAGCTTGTTTTCCTGCAATGCTTGAAATACTTCCCTCCAAGCTCTCCTTGCATTGAGTGTTTGTGTTGAAAAGTCTGCTGTGATCCTAATGGGCTTCCCTTTGTAGGTAATTTTCTTCCTTTCTCTCACTGCTTTCAGTATTTCATTCTTTTGTGGTGCATCTGGACCTTGATAATTATATGTCTAGGTGTAGATATTTTTATGTCACGGCATTTTGGAGTCCTATAGGCCTCATTTATCTGTATGTCCATTTCTTTTCCTGTGAAGTTTTCTGTTGTTTTCTCTGACAACAGCTTTTTTTATGTCTTTTACACTGTCTCCTGCTTCCTCAGTGACTCCAATCAGTCTTATATCATTTTTCTTTGAGTCATCTAGAAGCTGTTTGATTGATTTCTCCTGGTCCCTTCCTCTTTTCCATAGATTATATCTTTCTTTCTCATTGGCTGCTATGCTGTCCTATAGGTCTGAGATTCTGTTCTCTGCTTCATTCATCCTACTTCACAAGCTTTTGTTCGCCTTCATCACTTCCTGGAGCTCTGCTTAAAGCTGTTTAAAAGGTTCCATTGCTTCAGCTATCTTGGATTCTGTCATCTCGCTGATCTCTTCTTTAATGATGTTTTTCACTCTGGACAGTATCTCTGTTTTGATCTCAGAGATGAGTTTTGATTTCCATTTTACTAGATCTGCTTTAGTTACCATCTCAAAGAATCCTGGTGTTTGAGTTTCAGTTTGCTCTATTTCCCTTTTGTCTGAATTTCCCTGTGGTGGTGATCTTTATATCTGGTTTTTTGTATATTTTCTCACTTCTACTCTTTTGTTGTTACTAATGATACTTGTTTGATTCTTTGCCTGATGACAGGGCAGTGTTTGTTGCAGGTCTCTTTCTATTATCTGGGGCCCTTTGGATGTGGCACCTTTCTGAGGTGTCCTCCTTAAATCTGTAATGATCCTTGAGAGTTCTCAGTTCTGACACATCATGGGAGCTATTCAAGCAGAACAATCACATCATCTTTGTTACCACAATACAATCAGTGCTAATATCTGCATTAAACACAGTAAATAAAATGAAAAGTTTTGCTAATTTCTATTCTGAAGAGTTTGAGCTCATGAGTTACCTCTATGTCCATATGTCAAAATTTGGAATTAATCAGCAATGTGTATACAACATGTAGATTGTAAATGTAACCCCAGAACCCTTTGGGGATAAAAGGTCACTGGGGAATCAGTGAAGTAGAGAAACAGGAGGAGAGTGAAATAGGGTTAGCAGACTTATGAAAAATCACTTTGACTCGAGAACCTCATATATGCCAGTGGGTAACAGAGGATAAAAGGGTGTATATAAAAACCGTACCAAGTGTATGCTATAAGACCATTGGAGACTCTGCACACCTTCTTATAATAGTACAGGAGAAGAAATAGGGCAGCCTAAAAGTCTTTTACTTCTGGGTATTGGTTCTGACAGGAAGATAGGAGAGGGTGTGGAGACAAGAGGTGAATAGAGGGATCTAGTAGTAGATGGCAAAATAGAAGCTAGATTCTCTTTTTTTTTTTTAATCTTGCCTGGTCTCTCCGTGCAGCTCCAGTGTGGAGGAACACAGGAAGTGGCTCCAGCTCCTCTTGGGCCTGGGCCCTCACAGTGCAGCTCTGGGGTGGGGTGGGGGCTGGCCAGCAGGCCTCAATCCTCCCTGGTGGGGATGGCACCTGGGGGTACCCAAGGCCTCTCTGCACAGCTCCGGGGTGGAGCAGGCTGGCTGGCAGCCCTCAGTCCTCCACGCTGAGAATGGAATGGCACCCGGGGGTAACCAAGTCTCCGGGATGGAGCAGGGCCAGTCTGCAGGCCTCAGTCCTTCGTGCCAAGAACGGAATGGCCCCCCCGGGGATACCCAAGTCCTCTCTGCAGGGCTCCACAGTGGAGCGCAGCTGGTCGGCAGGCCTCAGTCATCCACGCCGGGAATGGAATGGTGCCAGGGATACCTGAGTCCTCTCTGCGCCCAGGTCATATTCTTGATACTGTAACAAGCAGTGCATTTCCCCATAACTGCTGCTTAATGGACAGAAATGATACCATCCCATAGCAATCTCTCACATCTATGAATTCTCAAGTGGCAAATTAAATATCATACTAGGGAAATTTTTGTTAACTATCAAGTGTGGCTTTTGCCTGGAAAAAGTCTTAAAAGAGCTCGCATATCCTATAATCAGGATAAAGTTAACTCCATAGAAACTTCCATGTTTATCTACTCTATTATAAATTGCATTAAATTTGATACAGTTTTTAACTGCTAGGAGGAATTTTTAACTGCTGGGAGATATTTTTAACTCAATTATATGTAGGATAATATTTCTTTGTTTTTGTATTTTTATTAGTGTATTTTTGAAATGCACACTAAATTCATTTTTATATATATATATATTTTGAGACAGGGTCTCACTTTGTAATTCAGGCTGGCCCTGAGCTCACTATGTAGCTCAGGCAAGCCTGGAACTCAACAATCCTCCTGTCTCTGCCTCCCGAGTGCTGGGATTACAGGCATGAGCCACCACACCCGGCACTGTGGTATGTGGCATTGATGGCTGGTGGGTGTGAGTCTCCACGACCAGCATTGTATGTGGTTTCCTGGGATCGAACTCAGGACCTTGTGCTTGCAAGGCAGGCGCTGGAACCACTGAGCTAACCCTCCGGTCCTCATTTTTATATTTTTAATATTTTTCTTTGTACTATTTTCAGTTCATATAATTTACAGTCATCTTAGTAAAAGGTTACACATACATAGCATATATATAAACAGGTATATAGCATGTTTCTTTTTTTTTTTTCAATCCCTCTCCCCCTTCCTTTGCCTCTAACTACCCTAACCCTTTTTTTTTTTTTTTGAGACAGGGTCTTACTTTGTAGTTCAGGCTAGCTCTGAGCTCACTATGTAGCCCAGGCAAGCCTCAAACTCAGCAATCCTCCTGCCTCAGCCTTCCGAGTGCTGGGATGACAGGCATGAGCCACCACGCCCAGCACTGTGGTATGTGGTATTGATTGCTGGTGGGCATGAGTCTCCACGCCCAGCATTGTATGTGGTTACTGGGATCGAACTCAGGACCTTGTGCTTGCGAGGCAGTCGCTGGAACCACTGAGCTAACAACCCTCCGGGCCTACCCTATCCCATTTTTTATATTATTTGTAGCCATATTTGTCTTAGCTCATATTATAGCATATAATGTTTACATTAACTGGAGTGATTAGATTCCCGTACATGGTCTATCTTTATTCCTCTTATTTCCCCTCCTTTCCTCCTTACCCCTTGCCCTTTTCCCTTACTGAGAAACACTAAATACATTTATTGTAAGGAAATTTGTATGAACACATATTACATCTTGATCCATTTTACTTCCCTTCTTCCCAATTCCCAGACTTCTTCCCAACCTTTCAAAGAATCAACTCTGATTCATTGATCCTTTGTAGGTTTTTACTCTCAATTTCATGTATTTTAACTCTGATAATTATAATTTCTTTCATTCTATTAGTTTCAGATTTGCATTGCTCTTAGCTGCTATGACACTTCTTCAAAAGCACTCCTTCTTCCCTAGTTGGTAAGTACATTCTCAGGGAATATTCTCTGGGAGTGGCGAGGAGCTGACCTAAGCTTCAGCAGTAGAAACTCCAAATGAAGAACTCAATTTTAATAAACTCCACAGAAGTATAGGTCAGAATTTGAAATATTTCAAATGTGGTGCTTAGAAAGAATTGGAAAAAAGAAGGATAGGGAGAGACTTATTAGAATGATAAGACTTATGGGTAACTTCTTTATTTCTAATTTTATACTTCACTTTTTGTGCAAAAAAAAAACCCTTATTTTAACATATAGGTTACAAAATCTTCATGAATACACTCAGTAAAGTTATATTCTCCTGAAGTATATACTGAACTATGACAAACATCTACCCCAAGGAAATAATTTGGTAGATAGAACTCCCATTGAGTTATACAGGATGTGACTTTTGGCCTTTAGTTGTGGTAAAAGGTACAGTTAGGGGATGTGGAGCTAAAGGAGGCTTTCATCTTCCTTATTTTGTGGCCCCTTAAGTCAGCTGTGTCACCATTTCCTTGTTTATAAATCTTTCTTCAGAATACTTATCTACATAGTTGGGCCAAGGAGACAACTTATTGCCTACTTATATAACAATTTTTAAACAATAATGTTGAAGAAACAGGTATAATCTATAATTTTAAAAATATCTAGAGAATTCCTTTGTCATAAAATGGGTTTTTAATCAAATTCCTGCAGTGAAAATAAAAGCAATGGAAACATATATGGAATTCTTTATAGTAAGCAGTTTGAAATAAGATCAATAGCTAAGCTTCATTAGTTCAATCTCCAAAGCACTAAAAATCCAAGGTGGAAATTACATAAAGAACTAACAAAGGTCTTCATTATGCTCATTTCATTTATTTAAGTAAACTATCATCTGAAACTACCATACATGGGAGTGTTTTCTTTTGAAAAGGAGATGAAAGATATAACTATATAACTTCATCCAATTTGGATGAAGGATATTATTCAAAGTGGATGAAAGAAAATAATGATTACTATTATAATGAAATTCATCCCAGTAGAATTTGTGGTAAATCTATAATATTTAAAATGTTGTTAAAAACATACTTATTCAAGCACTGAATTATTCCCAGTGCTGTATTTCAGTTCCCAAAGCTAGTACGGAAATAATAAACTTAGACTCCAGATTGAATTACTTTAAAACAAAGAGCTTAACAAATTATGCAACAAGATGTTTCTGTAATTAACAAAAAATGGACAACCTCCCCCAAATTTATATTAATTAAATACTGTCTTGTTTTTTATATTGGGAATTTTTACTTATGCTTCATTTCACTTAAGAAAGTCAAAAAGATCTTGTTTTTCTGACTTTGCACACTAAAAATCATGTGACCTTTTTGACATTTTTTAAGAAACCACATGCACCTGGGGTTGTGTTAAATGTCAGGCCTTTATCTTTCTGTAAAACAAATTATCTAAATTCTTTCAACCTGTTGAAGGCATTTTAAACCACAGAAGAGGAGACAAAAATGTATTTCAAATGTTTTAAGGAAGTACCTGGTCAAACAAACCATGTTTTTTACATTCATATTATATAAAAGTATCCCCGAAAAATGTTGTTTTTAAGATTGTGTTTAAACCAAATTTCTCACTATTATAATGAAGCATTAGCTATCTTTGCCTGGAACATAACATGGGTCCATACTTAGCAATAAGTATTTAGAATAAAATCTAGCACTAAATAAGCACTATTAACCACTACTCCTAAAAATGACTTTAATACAATAAACCACTTGCTTAGTGTTGTTCATGACACTAGGCATTCAATATTTTTTACCAAGTCATTAAAAATAAAAAACTAGAATTCTTTCCCTTTCCATCTAGCTGTAGAAGATACAATACAGTAGATACAACAGATAATTCAAGTGCATTTATTTCAAAAAAGCTACTTTAGGGTTATGTAAGACACTGGTCACAATAAGGGGGAAACATAGCATTTGTTTCTTTAGTTCCTACACTTAGTCACCTCTGCTGTGGAGGTCTCCACTTCCCCCACAGAGTCACTCATCTTCCACCTTTCTCTAAGTCCAAGGTAATAGTTTACCTTCTAGACCTTATTTTTGAGACATTTTATATTTCTACTTGCCCCAAGGACATTTACATACCAGAACTTCAAACTCTACACATTCAAAACCATTATCCCTCAACAAATATTCCCTAGTTTATTCTCTCTCAACTTTTCACCCTTTATAGAACATCAATCTCTTTTAGATCCCAGGGAACTTTCTTCACTTAAATTGTCACAGCATCCCATAATCATTCATCAGCACCATGCAGAAACCTCTATTTAATCTCCACCTCTCCCTTATTTATTCCAGAATCACTAAGCTAAGCATCCTAAAAGACAGTCCTAAGAACTTTACCTCTTTTTCTCCTATTCAATGTTTGTTTTGTTTTGTATGCACATGTAACACGCTCCAAACCCCTTCATGAGCCTCCAAGATCATGCCTCCTCTGCACAACCATACAGCGCCTCCTCCTGTCTGCACACTGACCCAAAGGTTCTACTCCCACTTATGTGCCTTCCAAGACTCCTGCTATTCTCCCTCTGTGCTTCTGATCACCCCGCCTTCTCCATTATCTGTACTCCAATGCCTGCAAACTCATTTCCTTACCTAATTTCTTCATTCTTCAGAGCCCAATAAACAGATGTTTCAATATTTTCCAGAAAAAAATTTCCAGGACCTTCTCTCCCTAAAAACCTCCACTCTCCTTTGCTCCAATATCATTTTGAATCAGTGAACACATTCTGCCTTATATCACAGTTGTAGTAGAGTTATTATGTTATAGGTATTTAGATTTCCAGCTTATCTCCATTAAATTTGTTACAGACAGGTTTTGTGTTTATTGTGCCATAACTATGTCTTTAAATGTCTGTAGTATTTTATTGTTTTGAACTCATAGTTAAAATATCCAATGTAACAAGATAAACCTTAATTGTAATTATTTCTATCTTATTTTCTCTAATGAGAAATAATCCTCCAATATCAAAATCATTTTAAAATTAAATCAGATTTTCCCCAAAATAGTGGAAGAATCTCTATGTCTTGTGTACTAGAGGAGAAAATTATGACTATTACTTTTTCTAGGGGAACAATGGCTCCAACAGTCATGAAATAAGAAAATAATTCCTGTCCATCAAGAAATAAATGAAATTAACATTAAAAAGAAATTAACAAAAATGACTATCCTCAAAATACGCAGTCTCTAATGCAGACATAAATAATCACAGCCTTTTGCCTCTGGAGTAGTGTCATTACAACAATTTATCTCTTCCAGTATTTTCTGAGATATGAAACAGGAAAAATCTCCCTTATTAAAAACTTAAAGTTGGGCCACAGGGTCAGCTCAATGGTTCCGGCACCTGCCTCACAAGCGCAAGGTCCGGAGTTTGATCCCCGGTAACCACATACAATGCTGGGCGTGGAGACTCACGCCCATCAGCAATCAATACCACATACCACAGTGCTGGGCATGGTGGCTCACACCTGTAATCCCAGCACTCGGGAGGCAGAGACAGGAGGATTGCTGAGTTCGAGGCTTGCCTGGGCTACATAGCGAGCTCAGGGCCAGCCTGAACTACAAAGCGAGACCCTGTCTCAAAAAAAAAAAAAAAAAAAAAAAAAGATTATCTATGGTAAAGATTTAATATCTGAAGAAATTATTAACATTCATTTTATACAGCGCTAATATGATTTTCACATTATCCTAAGAATAAACATTATTCCTAAAGTGAAATCTGCAAATTTTTGGACATCAGTTCCTGATGCTTCATACTCTAACTTTACTGTGTAATTCTAAAGAATAATCTGCAAATGTTTTGATCTCTGCAAATCACCTCGTGTATGCTCAATTCCCAGATGAAACCTAGTGAGAAAAACAAACAGCTCTCTAGAAGAGATTTGTACTTAATATAAATCTCAACATTATTAGTGTGCCTGTTCACCTCCACTAGGAGAGAAATGAAATACACAATACAATGTAGTAGGAGAGCTAATATTATAAAGTCATTTGAATTTTTAATAGAGAAAACCTTTAAGGACTTACCCTACTATCATTTGCTTAACTAGACACCTAATCGTACTCTGTATAGGATATGCACCAAATGTCTTCAAGTTATTTTACAACAGTCTGTAATTCCCTTTCTGTAGAGTAACTAACATAGAAAGTCCTTGAGTATTTCTTGTATTCCTTGGTTTTGATCACATGAATACCACAGTATAGCAGGTAAGAAGAAGCATAAATAAAAATAAGAGAATTCAGGTTTTAAACATAACCAGTGTTAGTCTCACACTATATTAGATCGTTTCTAAGGAAAATTACTTCTTAAGCATTTTTATATTATACAGTTTTCAAAGATAAAATTGACAACTATTGACAATATCAACTGTAAAACATACCTTGCTGAGCTAAAGTTGATCTAAGCATCCCAGTCTTTGACCAAATTTTTATTTGCCCATCTTCTCCAACTGCGGGAGAAAAAAATAATTATTTTTACCTATAGGAAATAAGCATTAAATGCGCAAATAAAATCAAGAGGATATTAGTGCATGTTTAAAGTTCAAATAAATTTAAATAACAGTGCTTTATAACTGTAAAATATAATGGAAATTACTTTGAAAGAATTTTATCAAGGTAGTCTAACTTCCATAACTAAAATTTTATTGCTTTCCATAGGGATATGGGTAAAAATGAGAATTAACTTGTGTCATATACTGGTACAGATTCCCCAATGTTATATGTGATTGTGAGATGTATATAAATTGTACCAAGAAAGAATTCAATTTAAAAAAGATTTTATTGCTTTCCTTCAACTTTAGCAGACTAATGAATGTTACTCAAATACTGCTCACACTGTCATTGGAATCTCCCTTTTAGAATTCTAAGAAAAATATTTTCAGCATAGGAAGAACTGCTGTAACTAAATTCCAATGAGCTAGAGATGGGATGAAGTGAAATGATGGACTACTCTATAGAACAACTTTGCTGAAAGAAGAAGAAAGAGGAAGTTGTAGCTAAAGAGTTGTTTAAGCAAGGGACCTCTATTTTACTTTATTAGTTTTTGTGTGTGTGGCATTAAGGATGGAACCCAGAGGTTCATGCATATTAGGTAAAAACTCTATACCACTGAACGATATACCCAACCTGGGATTTACATTTCCTTCTTAATTTTTAAAATCAGTACATTTGAACATATTTATATGCTGAAAAAGAAGCCATTGAACCAAAGAAACTGTTAAAGATTCAGGTGAGAAATGAACAATTGTTCCTACTGAAGGCACCAAAAGAGAGGTGCAGAAAACATCCAAAATTCTGTTATTCTCCCTTTTAAGGGGTGCAGTTTAGTTTTTCCCTCCTGCAGTATGAGGTATACTTACTACTTGCTTTTAATGAATACAATATGATTGAAATGATGGAGCATGACTCCTGAGGGTGAGTCACAGAAGATATTATGGTTTCTATCTTGCTGATTTTTTGATCACTGGGAAAAGCCAGCTGTCATGTTGTAAAAATATTCAAACAGCACTACAAATGGATATCATCTGGCAAGGAATTAGGGTCTCCTGCCAAAGCCCAAGAACTAAGGCCTCTTGCCAACCAGCATGTGAATAACCAATCTGGAAAGTAGATCTTCCAGCCCAAGTCAAGCTTTCTCAAGACTGCAGCCCCTTGTAACACCCAGGAAGTACTGAGCCAGAAAGAATCATCCATCTAACCTGCTCCCTGAGTCACAGAAACTGCCAGATTCTACATGTTAACTCATTAACTGCTGCAATCATCTGTTATGCTGCAATACATAATCAATACAATAATGAGAATTCATGGAGGTCAGAGATGAGAAAAAAAGTAGAAGGGAAATAACGGTCATTTAAATGAGAGAATTTGAATTTTGGAATTTTGAAGAATTATAATTTCTTTACTTCACACATGACCATCTAAAATCCCATCTGACAGAACAATCTCCAGAAGTCACCTAGAGAAAACTAACATTTTAATTATAAAACTTATATAGCAGTGTCAATCAATACTGTACCAATCATTTGCTATTAGACAGTGAAAGACTTGGCTGAATGAAAATATTCTGTTGAGTGAAAACATTCACTTAAATGGTTACATTCAACACAGAGGTGTAGTTCAGTGATAGAACATTTGCTTAGCACACACAAGACTGGGTTCAATCTCTAGCACTGCAAAAAATGTTAAAAAAAAACACAAATGTTGGGCCAGAGGGTTAGCTCAGTGGTTCTGGCACCTGCCTCGCAAGCGCAAGGTCCTGAGTTCGATCCCCGGTAACCACATAGAATGCTGGGGGTGGAGACACGCCCACCAACAATCAACACCGCATACCACAATGCTGGACAGACGTGGTGGCTCACACCTGTAATCCCAGCACTCGGGAGGCAAAGACAGGATTATTGCTGAGTTCGCAGTGGCTTGCCTGGGCACCATAGTGAGCTCAGGGCCAGCCTGAACTACAAAGCGAGACCCTGTCTCAAAAAGCAAAAAAAAAAAAAAAATCACAAATGTTATCTTGCAGATAACTTACCTGTAACTAATGCTGTTCCTTCATAATTCCATCTTCCCGCAAGTACTGCTCCACAGTGAGCTTCTACACTTTTTTCTACTCTTCCTAACTTGGAAATTAGGTGAAATTTACCTAAAAGAATTGCATTTGATAAGTTTACTTAATACATATAGTAGTAGTAGTACAAGTGTGTCAGGCAGTAAAGGCATTAGGGCAAACAATATAAATATACTTCATCTCAAGAACACAAATCTTCAATAAAACAGACATAAAAACGAAAATATCAAATCATAGTAAAGTGGTATAATAGATATATGTATGATGTATTGTAAGAGTTTAGGCAGACAATGAAATTCTGCTTGAATATGGCCAAGGGGGACCAAAATAAATGTCAGGAAAGCCTTCTATTTATGCAGAATTGTGCATTCTTGATGTTCTTTTTAGGTTATGGAAAAGCTGTGAAAGTATAAAGCAAAGGAACCAAAACACTTAAAATGAATCATCCCAGGTTTTAAAATACTTGCCTATGATTTGTACACAGCCACTAGACAGACTAAAAGTAGGCTGCTTAGTTGTATCCTCCAAAATTTGTACATATATAGGCAAAAAATTAAAACAATAATTAAAGAACATAAGTGAAAATACGTAAGATGTCAAAAAAATGTCAACAGGCCGGGCGTGATGGCTCATGCCTGTAATCCCAGCACTTGGGAGGCAGAGACGGAAGGATTGCTGAGTTTGAGGTTTGCCTGGGCTACATAGTGAGCTCAGAGCTAGCCTGAACTACAAAGCAAGACCCTGTCTCAAAAAAAAAAAAAAAAAAGTCAACAGGATTACATGAACGATCATTAAATCTAGTAATATACAGCTGGTAATAAAATAGTAAAGTGAGATTAGAAACTTTTCTCCAAATTAAAATAGTATATATTTTACAATAAAAGAATAATGTAGTTAACTAGTCAAATTTTAGCTGAGAATTGTTTATTTAAATTTACTTCTAGGGCTGGGCACAGGATGTAGCTCAGTAGCACCAGGCCTGCCTGGCAATAGCAAGCACAAGGTCCTGAGTTCAGTTCCCATATGCGGGGTGTGGGGGAATGATATTAACTTCTAAGTTACAATCTCTCAAGATTCTTGACTTCCTATACCACTTATTCTTTGCACAGTTGATTTGTTCCTTTGCCATACATTTTTCCTGATATCCTTTGAAGTTGTATTTTACTTTTTGCCTATGTATTCATGAAAAATATACGTAATGAAGTATAGGGGTACTGTAGCTCAGTGGTTGAGTCCTTGCCTATCATGTTCCATGTCTTGTTATATTAGAAAAGTTTCACAGCAGTAAGTACAAAGTTAAAAGAAAGATATGAGGAAAAGTAGATGGTGCTAGTGGGTAGCTAGATGAAAGACAAGGGTAATTTAATAATTTTATATATATATATATATATATATATATATATATATGATTTCCTTCCCAGACTTTCATCATAAAGCACTTCAGTCTTTAGATACAATGGACATTTTACAAGCTGCTACCGTCCCTTGCTGCTGGTGTGTGTGTGGGGGATTCATCCCAGGACCAGTCCCTTCTTTCTGACTAGTGTCTGTTATGGCTTTTAAAAAATCCTTTCATTCCAGAAATCTCTCAAAATTTTTAACAGTCTGATATGGCATTTTTATTAAGGTATGATTCCTTTCAGGACAGGGATATGTCTTAATCTTTTTCTTTTTTTCTTTTCTTTTTTTTTGCAGTAGTGCTTTTATGTAATTAGCGCGTGTTAAATTTAACTAATTTGGTGCCTTTTAATAATCCTTTCTTTCTCATTAATTTTGAAGGATTTTTTGTCTCATCATTCATTTCTTGGCCCTCAATTATTAAATTACCCTTGTCTTTCATCTAGCCACCCACTAGCACCATCTACTTTTCCTCATATCTTTCTTTTAACTTTGTATTTACTGCTGTGAAACGTTTCTAATGTAACAAGATTACTCTGAAATCAGTTTTGCTATTACTTTCTATATAAAAGATGATACACTTTTTGGCATGCAAGGAAAATACAAGGGGAAAAAAATTCTCAAAAGAAACTATATATATATATATATATATATATATATATATATATATATATATATATACACTGGGTATAGTGCAGTTTGCTTGTAATCTCAGCACTCAAGAGGCTGAGGCAGGAAGCTCAGCAAAGTTTGAGGCCAACCTGGGCCTTGAACACAGTGAGTTCAAGACCAGCCTGAACTACATAGTGAGACCCTATCTCAAAAAGCAAAAAATAAATTAAAAACAACAAAAAAAGTAAATATATATAACCTAGTGGCCATTGTTTACTTCAGTCAGGTCCATCACTACATGCTAGCATATTAGCGAGCAAATAAAATATATAAACAAGGCCCAGAGGGTTAGCTCAGTGGTTCCGGCGCCTGTCTCGCAAGCACAAGGTCCTAAGTTCGATCCCCGGTAACCACATACAATGCTGGGCATGGAGACTCACGCCCACCAGCAAGCAATACCACATACCACAGTGCCAGGTGTGGTGGCTTACGCCTGTAATCCCAGCACTCGGGAGGCAGAGGCAGGAGGATTGCTGAGTTCGAAGCTTGCCTAGGCTACATAGTGAGCCCAGAGCCAGCCCAAACTACAAAGCGAGACCCTGTCTCAAAAAAAAAAAAAAAAAAAAAACTTTCTCTTCCATCAGATGTTTTTCCATTGCATCTTATAAAAAGCAGTTTGTTCACTGTAATTCAAATGTACTCCAATTACAAAGATTGTAAAAGAATAAAATCTGAAAATTACTTCTAGAAATGACAAACACAAAAGAAAAAATATATCTAAATGATTATAGTATTAACAAATGAGTAACTTAATAGCTCTTGAAAAAAGCATGATGTATTATATATCAGAAAACCTCAAACTGCTGAAATCCTACTTTTGTACAAAAAGAAATCCTAATCCCCTTTATGTAGTAAAGGCAGTATGGTATAAAAATGAAATCACCAACCATTCAGAAAGATGGTGCCAAGGAATTAGGTAAAGAAAAGGTTGCATCCTAACCTTGGGAAGATTACTCTTGCTCAGAAAGATCTTCCTCATACATTCCATTTAGCTGATATCATCTGCATAGATGGCATGTGCATTCTGATATGACTGAATAGAATGAGGACAAAAATTCAAGGAAATCACCTGAAAGCCTTATTGAAGAGCTTTTATTTGTTTGAAGGCATTGGTCACTGAAGATCTGACTAACAGTGGTTCTGGGGTAGTGGCAAGGATAGGTAACAGAAAATTTCTAGGTTATAGATAACTTTGCAACTTTACATAGGGAGTGTGAAGCAGCAATTATGGCTTTGATACTAAAAATCATTTACAAATTTTAGAAATCTTTTTGTAAGGAAGGGAAAAGGAAGGGAAAGGGAAAGGGGAGGGGGGAGGAGAAGGAAGGGGAGGGGAGCAAAATAAACAGTGAACCAAAATAAACTTTACCTCCTATTATGTTCATTCTCTCAAGTATTTTGTCACAGGGATAAAAAATTGAACACATTAGGAAAGAAACAGATGTAAATCTCTGATCATAAAAGTATTCATTAAGGAGAAAGACTGAAGACACAGATTTGGCTATTGACATATTGTGAGTTCCAGAAGGATTTAGATGATGAAGAGCTAAGAATTTAGTCAAGTGGTGGAAATACCTGGCTGGCTGTCCTTCCACATCCACTGATCCTGCTGCTGTAAGAGAATCTTAGGTTTTACTATATACAGTACTCGATCACCTACAATAAAGACTGAGTTTCCAAAATCTCCTTAAAACTAGGTATGACCACATAAGACACCAACAAATGTAAAACCCACATGAGTATACAAGAACACCTCAGTGACCTAATCTGGGTTTTATATTCTATGAGGGCTGTACTGCCCCAAAGTAATGATTACCTTTAATCACAATGTGAAAAGTGATACCAAAGGAAGGCATTTTATTACCTCTTTTAAAAACTGTATGAGAAACTGAAGGTGTAAATAAGGTCCAGAATGTATGATAAGTAATATGAAATAGGAAGAAAATGTTCAAAAGGGAAAAGAGAAAGGGAGGATAGGAAAGTAAAGAAGGGAAAGAAAAATTAGATGGCAAAAATTTAAAAAATATCTGGGTGTGGTGGCTCATGCCTGTCATCCCAGCACTCGGGAGACAGAGGCAAGAGGACTGCTGAGTTCGAGACTTGCCTGGGCTACATAGTGAGCTCAGAGCCAGCCTGAACAGCAAAGCGAGACCCTGTCTTAAAAATAAAATAAATAATAATAAAATAAAATAAAAAATAGAAGCAAAACTTATGTATATGCGGGTGGTCAGGAAGGCAGAGGAATGGGAAAAATGAGAATCAAGATATACCACATATAGGGAAGAAATTTATAATGCTGAATGTGACCATATGTACATCTAAAATGTACAGATAAACCTAATAAATGAAAAAATTGTATATAAAGTCATCCGGTGCTGTGGTACATACCTATAATTCCAGCTACTTGGGAGCTTAGGTAAAAGGATCACTAGAGTTCAGGGCCAGCCTGGGCAACTTAGCAAGACCTTGTCTCAAAATAATTTTTTGTTTAAAAAGGGTGGAAAATGTAGCTCTGTGCTCCCTAGGTTCTATAACCACATCCAGAGAGAAGAAAGAAAGGAGAAATAGAGGAGAAGAGAGAACAGGACAGGACAGGAAAGAGGAGGAAAGGGGAGGGGCGGGGAGGGGAAGAGGGCAGGGCAGAGAGTAGTAAAATTACAGCCTAACTAGCAAGCAAAAACTTGGAAAAATAACAACTTTTTTTCTCTCTTAAAGTGGCTAGTCAAATTCTATCCTTGTTTGAACTTACTATTAAGGAGTGTTGTGGTATTGATGCAGAATTTTTTTATTGGTACATTTTATTGGTACACTATATATACACATCACAATTACACTCCACATTGAGAATTTGTACCAGTATATGACACAACTTAATTCTCATTTTTCCCCTCCTCTCCCTACTCTACCTCCCTCCCACTCCTATATACACAAGCATTGTTTCCTTTTTTTAACATTTTTTTCTTTCTTCATTATTTACCCCTAAGCCCCATTACCCTTTAAATATTTACTATTTCACAATATCAATCATGCAATCTAGAACACATTTATAACTTCAGTTTCTCATATCAGAGAAAATATATATTTGCACATCTGTGACCTATTTATTTCACTTATGAGTATGTCCTGAAGGTATGTCCATTTGAGTATAAATGATTCGATTTAATCATTATTTATGGCAGAGTAATACTCCATTTTATTTAAAAACACATCTTTATCTAATCTAGAATTGATGGGCAGAATTTTGTAAGGGAAAAAGGAGCAACCTTGCTAAGGTGTACAAAAAAAACTCTAGACATTTCTTTTTAACCATGCTAACAATGTAAGCATTTACTTAAACAGGTATATAAGGAAATAAAATGAATTACAGAGAGAGGGAAAAAACTAATCGTTCATTCCTCCTAATATTTCCTTAAAAACTAGGTTCAGTCCTTGTACCATTTTTGTATCTATACTGAATGGTGTGGTGAATTCAAAATTTCATGTGTAAATGCATTCATGTATATATGCACATTTCATCTTTCTACCATCAGTCTATTTAAATATTTACTGAGAGGAATCTTTTCTAAGATTCCCTTAAACACTAGGTTCAGTCCTTGTACCATTTCTGTATCTATACATTCACTATATAAAAACAACTTTTAATTTCACCAGCTCACAACTCTCCAATGAACTCACTTTTATATCTATCTGTCTGAAACCTCTTTCTGAATTGCTTTTTTTTGCTTTTTGTGACAGGGTCTCACTTTGTAGTTCAGGCTGGCCCTGAGCTCACTATGGTGCCCAGGCAAGCCGCCGCAAACTCAGCAATCCTCCTGTCTCTGCCTCCCGAGTGCTGGGATTACAGGCGTGAGCCACCATGTCCGGCATTGTGGTATGTGGTCTTGATTGTTGGTGTGTCTCCACGCCCAGCATTATATGTGGTTACCAGGGATCGAACTCAGGACCTTGCACTTGCGAAGCAGGCACCAGAACCACTGAGCTAACCCTCCGGCCCTCTTTCTGAATTTCTTTTTTTTTAAATTGAATTCTTTATTGGTATAATTTATATACATCTCAAAATCACGTATAACATTGGGGAATTTGTACCAGTATATGACAAAAGTTAATTCTCATTTTTACCCAGATCCCTACCCACCCCCACCTCCTCACCCCCTTTATACATGCTCTTTTTTCTTTCTGTATTATATTTATTCCTTCCCCTCATCGCATTCGCACACCAAGTTTCCTACAGAAATTTCCCACTCTATAAAAGCTGTTATGCTTTCTAGAGCTCATTTGCATCTACAGGTGTTCATACCAAAGAGAAGATCCAGAAATTATCTATCTGTGATCTATTGATTTTACTGGATCTCCACAATGGTTGCACAAGTCTGCAGTCCCACCAACAGAAAGGGTTCCTTTCTCCCCACAGCCTCACCAGCATTTATTGTTAGTTGATTTTGTGATTGCGGCCATTCTTTGTGGAGTGAGATGAAATCTCAGTGTTGTTTTCATTTGCATCTCTCAAATGACCAGTGATGTTGAACATTTCTTCATATGTTTCTTAGCTGCTTTGACTTCTGCCTCTGAGAAGTGTCTGTTCATTTCAGATGCTCATTTTTGAACTGGGTCTCTAAACTTGGGGAGGCTGATCTGTTTGAGTTCTTTATATATTGTAGATAATAGCCCTTTGTCTGATAAACAGCTAGTAAAGATTTTTTCCCATGTTGTTGGTTGTCTTCTAGCAGTGCCAGCGACTTCTGTGGCTGTGCAGAAGCTTTTCAGTAGAATGAGATCCCATTTGTTGATTCTTTCTGCTAGTTCTTGTGCTAGAGAGGTTTTATTCATAAAGTCTCTGCCTAAGCCAATGTCTCCAAGAGTTTTACCTAGCCTGTTTTCCAACAGGATAAGCATTATGACATTTACTTACCATCAGAACTTGTGAGAACAAAGATTTCTGCTTGAGTCTGTTTCTTTATGCCTAAAGTCTTTGGAAACCAGTGGAGATCTATAGGGTAAATATCATCAGGTAGCTTTACTATTTGACTTGTTTCACTGGTTAACAAGTTCCACTTCACTATCTGATGATCGTCACTACATGAATACAGTTCTTCAGCAGTCGTCCAGCCCACACAACTTACTAATTCTTGATGTGATGCCACGTTAAGGAGCCATTAAACACAGAAGAAAATAAAATAAGTCAAATGTTTTTCAAGCTTCTACACATACTTTGCATTTTATGATTTTGTTTTTTACCATATAAAGGAAATCAAGCATCTATGAAAACTATTATGCAAATAGGAAGAAACTCAGATGCCAAAAAGAGGTAAAAGATTTAACTACATAAAAATTAAAACTTGTGTTACAAAATATTTCTTTCTTTTTTTTTTTTTTTTTTTCTGAGACAGGGTCTCACTTTGTAGTTCAGGCTGGCTCTGAGCTCACTATATAGTCTAGGCAAGCTTCAAACTCAGTAATCCTCCTGTCTCTGCCTCCCGAGTGCTGGGATTACAGGCGTGAGCCACCACACCTGGTACTGGGGTACATGGTATTGATTGCTGGTGGGCGTGAGTCTCCACACCCAGCATTGTATGTGGTTTCTGGGGATCAAACTCAGGACCTTGCGCTTGCAAGGCAGGCGCCTGAACCACTGAGCTAATCCTCCGGCCCACAAAATATTTCTTAAACATAGCCAGAAGATACACAAATGGAACCCAATACATCAACACATAGGAAATTATCTAGTGTTAAGAAATACATAGGAAGAAAAGATAACTATGCTAGATCTTTATCCTTTATTAGAAAGGATGTATTATTTGGCAAGTGTTTAAGTCAATTCTTAAAAGATGACTGAAAACTAAGTAAAATACCTCCTTAAGGCACACACCATAATAACAATTCACTTAGGGGGAAAAAATCATGGCTTAATAGCTGAAGGTAAATCTTGCCAATATTCCTCCTATTTTTCACTTTGTTTTTATTTGACAATACCAAATGTTTAAATATTAAAGTCAAAAACTAATTTTATAATTTATTGTACCCATCAGATGCACAGTCAGGAATAAAATATGCTCTCTAAAATCCTGTGTTCAACTCATTTTGTCAGTTATTAAATTATCAGAAGAATTGTAAGTTGAAATGCTAGAGTAACCCTCACATCCCCTATCAGGACAGGCATTTCAATTTTCATGCAGATAGAATACTTTATTCTGATTCACATTTGTATTTTTTAATTGACCTGTCATTTCTGGCTAGGTTATTTCTTCTCATCATTATGTAATTATTTTATTTCATTGTCTTTTCTCAGTAATTTTATTAATTTTCTTGGAAAAATTTGATTGCTCAGATAAACCATGTGCCACAATTATTTTGAGATGTTTTAGGGTTATTTCAAAATATGATAGATTCAGCAAAAATAAGGAAGATTACAAAAGCTTTCAAAAAGCCCTTAAGAGTCCTCATAAATAGGTACAGTGGCACTGAAACACTCCTAATCAAAATACATTTAACAAAAGGACCAGTAGACCATTATTGGAAAACTGCCCCAATATAATTGCTATTCTCCCAACAAAATTTCTAAAAGCTAGAAAGGAAAAAGGTAAAATTGAGAAAGGGAAAAAATACACATGCATATCTTAAGTCAAAAGAGATCAACTTATCCCTTTATAAATCACCATAAGTATACCAGCTATGCTGAAAGTTATAAATCACCATAAGTATATTAAATGTGGAAGAAGTTATCAAAGAGGTCATAT
This sequence comes from Thryonomys swinderianus, assembly GCA_004025085.1. Lineage (NCBI taxonomy): Eukaryota > Metazoa > Chordata > Mammalia > Rodentia > Thryonomyidae > Thryonomys > Thryonomys swinderianus. The sequence continues at coordinate 25,729 of PVIC010005338.1, forward strand.
AAAATTTGGGACAAATTAGAAGACTGCTAAATCAAGAACTCTTGAGCTTTAAAACATAAAAGCAAATTGTAGACATCTACAAAATTGTGTGTGATCACGTGTGGGGGTGCATGCCTGTAATTCCAGCACTTAGGAGCCTGAAGTAAAGGATCTCCGTGAGTTCAAGGTCAGCCCCAACTGCACAGTGGAGCTTTGTCTCTAAAAACAAAGTAAAATAAAATAAAAATGTATAGTATAAATTTCTGAGAGCTCACACTGAAAAGGAGATAAATTAAATACTCACTTAAAAGTTAATTAGACAGCCGGTAATGGTGGCTCACGCCTGTAATCCCAGCACTCGGGAGGCAGAGACAGGAGGATTGCTGAGTTCAAGGCTTGCCTGGGCTACATAGTGAGCTCAGGGCCAGCCTGAACTACAAAGCGAGACCCTGTCTCAAAAAAAAAAAAAAAAAAAAAGAGTTAATTAGACAAAATACCATAAAAGAAAACACATAAAAAATTCAAAAGATCGGATTCAATGTTTAAGTCAGTACTTTCTTTTTTTTTTTTTTTTTTTGAGACAGGGTCTTACTTTGTGCTTCAGGCTGGCCCTGAGTTTACTATGTAGCCCAGACAAACCTCGAACTCACAGCAATCGTCTTGCCTCTGCCTCCCCAGAACTGGGATTACAGACATGAGCCACCACACCCAGCACTGTGGTATGTGGCTACCAGGAATTGAACTCAGTACCTTGTGCATGCAAGGCAGACGCCAGAATCACTGAGCTAAACCCCCGCCCCCACTTTCTATTTTTGATAAAGGACATTTTATTTTTAATTCATTGCAGATTAACATTTTACATAATTAAAATGTGGACTTGGAAATGTCATTCAGTGGTAGAGTGCACGCTTAACATGTCTGAGTCCCTAGGTTCCATCTTCAGCATTATAAAATAAAAATTTTTTAAGAATTAAAATGAATTATGTCTGGATATTGTAACGACAATAAAGTACCGCAAAAATTCTTTATCTCTCACTTTCAACTTCTTTATCCTGCAATAAAGCCTATAAAAAGTATTTTAAAAACTAGTCTAAATAAGAATGAGAATAGTAGGGAATGGGATAAAATAAAATATATTTTGAAAATAAAATACTTAGGGAAAATATAAATAATGTTAAAGAATGAGAATAGCAGAGACAATTACATCTTGATGCATTACTGATGGCTCTTGCTGAAAAATTATACTGTCATGTATTTGAGGAAGTATTAACTGCCACCTTCCTGTGTAAAATAATAAGATCTCATTGCTCAATTTCCCTAACTTGTCCTCTACAAAAGTATAAAAATTCAATGAACATTTATTAGTTCACCCTAACAAGGAAATTATAAATTTTTAAAAGCTCTTTAAACTACTAGATTAAACAAAGACTATTTTTAAACATGTAAATATACTTGCATAAGAAAAAATGTCAATAAGAATTTGAAAGTTTAGGATAGTATGAAATATACCTACAACACATGATCTCAAATATTTCAAAAATTTAAACTACCATTAAATTTTTTTTTTTAAACAATCAACCCATTCTGCCAGGCATGGTGGCTCATGCCTGTAATCCCAGTACTTGGGAGGCCTAGGAAGGAGGATTACTAAATTCCAGGCTTGCCTGGGCTACACAGTGAGCTCAGGGCCAACCTGAACTACAAAGTGAGACCCTGTCTCAAAAAAGGGGGGGGGGGGCTGGGGATTTAGCTCAAGTGGTATCACACCTATCCTGGAAGCACAAGGGCCAGAGTTCGATACCCAGTACCACACACACACACAAAAAAAAATCAACCTATTCTATCCATTCTCTAACTAGACTATGAAGTAGAAAAATTTGTAATAATACTATAAGAGATGATTACAAAAAGTTTGTTAATATCAAAAGGATATGCTTCGGTTCTTTTAAAAGGGAGATCTTCAGTCTCATGTCTCCACTTTCAGTATAATTTTAAGATGCCACTTGACTATATTCACTGTAAAAATAAAAGAAGGATAAAACATAATACAGTAGCAAAGACAAATGGATATGTACAGGGAAAAATAACACACAAGCAAATAAAACATCCTCAGGAGAACCACAGTACCTTTAATCCTCCTAGCTTTGAGTACACAGAAAGAGTAAGAAAACAAGTGAGTGTATCAGTCCTGCCAAGAGGTGACAGAGAACCTTGGCTTGAACTCTAGAAGTCCTCTATAACTTGCATGAGACAGTCCTACAAATCCAGAACACCACAAAGTAAATCTTGTCCCGTAAAGACTATCCAAAGGCTATTCTGAGGCCAACTGAAAGATTCTGCAATCACAGATCAATTTTGATGGTCTAACAGTTATCAAGTAAATTCACGTGGTCTGATAAAAGGCTAAACTACATTTTTAAGCGCTTTAATTCTAGAATCCACATAGAAAGAATACATTATCAACCTCATGGTCCAAACTGGTGAGGTTAAACATTCTTTTAGGTAGAAAGGCCCTGCCCAACAATTGCAGCTACCACAGTGGTAATGTGAAAAACAAATGAATTATTTAACAAAGAGGTAATACACTGCTTATTAATGTTATATAAACTGGACATCATGGTGCACATCTGTAGTCTCAGCTACTCAGGAATACTGCTTCATATAGGAGTTTGAGTATGAGGTCATCTTAAAAAAAAAGTTGTACAAGAATCACAGTATAATTATCGAATGAAAACTTGCAAAATGAAAAGTAACACCCCCCAAATCTCCACATAATCAAAAGGTGCATGTCAAGAAAATACTAAATTATCTGAATACAATTCACATTTACAGAATTCTAAGCAATAACACTAATCTAAAAATGAAAAAAAAACAAATCAAATGAAAATTAAAGAGGAAAATGTCTCCTTTTCAAGTAGAAAATTACTTCTAACTATATCGAGTTGTGCCTCCTATATATGAGAATTCAGTAAGAATTTTCTCCCTCAGAAAGTATCATCTCCATAGTCCAGAAAAACTTACATCAGTAAGGAATAAACACAGCTATATTTCAAAGCACTCTTTTCAACTTTTCTTATACTTCTCTTGGGTGATTTCTCTTAACCTTCACAAGTCTGAAACTGGAGCTGGGCTTGGTAGTGCACACCTATAATCTCAGGACTGGGGAGACTATGGCATGAGGACTGTAAATTCCAGGCCAGTTTAGGCTACCTACTAAGAACAGGTCTCAGAAAAACAACTATACTATAAAATCTGAAAATTACTCCTTCTGGAAATGACAAACTGTACTCAGCCTTATATTTGATTTTTTAAAGCTCTTTATATATTCTAGATAGTAACCCTTTATCTGAGGAACAGCTGGTAAAAATTTTTCCCATATTGTTAGATGTCTTTTTGCTCTCCGGTGGTTTCTTTTCCTGTGCAGAAGCTTCCATAGGATGAGATCCTATTTGTTGATTCCTTCTGCTAGTTCATGTGCTATAGGGGTTTTGTTTATAAAGCCTTCCTCTAAGCTAGTGTGTCTCCAAGAGTTCTACCTATCCTGTTTCCCAGCAGGTTTAAAGAAATCAACCACTCAAATTCCAAGACCTAATTCAAAACATGGGCATCTGAAATGAACAGACACTTTTCAGGTGGAAAAGTAAAAGCAGCTAAGAAGCACATGAAGAAATGCTCAACATCACTGGCCACTCAAGAGATGCAGGTGTAAACAACTCAGATTTCATCTCATTCCACAAAGAACGGCTGCTATCTCAAAATTAGCCAGCAACAAATGTCTGAGAGGGTGCAGGGAGGAAGGAACGCTTCTCCACTGTTGGTGGCAAGGTAGACTGGTACAATCACTAGGGAGATCAGTGTGGAATTCCTCAAAAAATAGGATTAGAGGGCTGGGTATTTAGCTCAAGTGGTACTGTGCCAACCTTGGATGTACAAGGGCCTGAGTTCATTCCTGGTACCACAAAAAGAAAAAAAAAACAACAACAACAACTAGGATTAGAGGTCCCATTTGACCAGCTATTCCCCTGCTGGGGATATACATGAAAGAATTACAAGATTCCTGGGGCCGGAGGGTTAGCTCAGTGGTTCCGGCGCCTGCCTCGCAAGCGCAAGGTCCTGAGTTCGATCCCCAGTAATCACATATAATGCTGGGTGTGGAGATTCACACCCACCAACCATCAACCCACCAACAATCAACACCGCATACCACAATGCTGGGCGTGGTGGCTCACGCCTGTAATCCCAGCACTCGGGAGGCAGAGACAAGAGGATTGCTGAGTTCCCAGTGGCTTGCCTGGGCTCCATAGTGAGCTCAGGGCCAGCCTGAATTACAAAGCGAGACCCTGTCTCAAAAAAAATTAAAAAAATTTTTTTTAAATTAAAAAAAAAGAATTACAAGATTCCTATCACGGCAACATGTGTGCACCCATATTTATAGCAGCTCAGTTTGTAATAGATAAACCTTGGAAACAACCCAAATGCATATCAACTGGAGACTAGCTAAAGAAGGGGTGGGGTTTTTAATAAAATGGAGTATTACTCTGCCATAAAGAATGATAAACTTGAGTCATTCATACTCAAGTGGACGCACCTTGAGGATGCATTCATAAATGAAATAAATAGGTCACAGATGTATAAATATCATATTTTTTCTCTGGTATGAGAAACTGAAAATGTAAATAAGTCCTAGAATGTATGACAGACACTCTTAAATAGAAAATATCCTGGGGGGTAGGAGTAAAGAACGAGGGAAAAGAAAAAATTTTGTTTAAAAAAGAGGGAAACAAACCCATGTATGTGAGGGGGTTGTAGGGTAGGTAGGGGAATGAGAAAAAATGAGAATTAAATTGTGTCACATACTGATGTAGTGTTGTGCCATAGATGATTCTAAAATCATCTAGGAAGATAAGACAAGGGGATATTCAAGGTGAGATTGTGCTTGTAACCCAGTCACTTTTAGGTGGATTAACTTCTTAAAACTAGAATCTTTTAATTTCATAAGAAAGACCAAAGTATTGTCAACAGTCAACCAAAATCTTTGTGACTAATCCTTTCTCAAAAATTACTCATTTTGAATTTGTTATTTTTATTATATATTGTTTTCATTTTATATATAAGTACACACACACTGATTTAGGTGTACTCTGTAGGCATTTGTTATAAATGTTTTTTTTCATTATAAAACTGGTTCAAAACGTGTTTTCAAAATATTTGTTCTAAATGAGGTATGTTCAGGTTCAATCAAATTGAAGGTCATCAGCTAGTTAATTTATTGAAATTCCATTTTTTTCACATTATACCATTTAAGACCTTACCAACAGATACCAATTCAGCAAGGCAGTGAAGGTAGGCTGTACGTATCTCTGACTTACCCCTCTTCCTATGCCCTGGTCACTAATTCAAGTATGAATCATTAAAAACTAACTGACTTTAAGAGTGCTTACTATCAAGAGCAACAAAAGCTATGTTTTTTCCCAAAATAACTTCCCTTCTTACTATGTAGGCATTTCTCACTTCCCACATTTAAGAATACAGTAAATAGCTGGGTGTGGTGGCTCAAGCCTGTAATCCCAGCACTCGGGAAGCAGAGACGGGAGGATTGCTGAGTTCGAGGCTTGCCTGGGCTACATAGTGAGTCCAGGGCCAGCCTGAACTACAAAGTGAGACCTTGTCTCAAAAAAAAAAAAACAAGAAAAAAAATAAGGTAAATAACTAAAGCCATGGATTTATATCAGTCTCTTTTCCCTTTCACACATCCCACATAATCAGTGTTATTCTTCCTGTTTTTACCAAGGTATGGATGGGTCAATATTTTTCTGGTAGCCATATTTCTCATCTCATGTCTAATATCCTTACCCTGGCTTTTACAACTCTTCATAAGCTATCCTTCCTCTAACTTGGCATCCCATTATTCATCTTTAGCACATAACCTCATAAGGTCAGTGTTACAAACACAGCAACATCAAATGCTTACACATGCTTTATGAACAATTACAAACAATCTATTGAAGTACATATTGTATGCTGGTTTTATAAATAAGTGCCCTCAGGGACAATGATAAATGGTGTACATTTTTCAAGTGTACAACATTAAAACTGTGGTACTCAAGATTATAAACTTTTCTGTTTCTCTTTCTACTACTTCGTGTTCTGCTCCTCATATTTACCACTCAATGTGGTCTACACTGTTTGTTTGTTTTTTTTTTTTCCTACAGTGGTATCTCTTCTGTTCAGGTTTCGTACTGTTTTACAACCACTGAAAATGAACAGGATTCCAGAAGACCTGAAAGGAAATGCCTATGGGGGCTTGATTTCCCTCAGCGCCAAAAAATTTTTGAGTTTTATTTTCTGCATTTTATTTCAGAAAAACAATTTTTTCAGCTGCATATATAAAGGTATATTATAATTAATCAATGCTTTGAACCATACTAGTCTCCCAAACACACCAAATGCTTAGAGAAGTGTCCTCTCCAACCCTTTCTGATAATCGCTGAACCTAACTTTATGCTTTTCAGTGCAAGAGCCAAGTATATTTAGAGGAATAATGTAAATTCATTCATAAAGCAGATATATTGGTATTCTTACATGCCAGGTCTTACTTTAAAAATGGAGGCTAGCACTTCTAAAACTAAGTGTTGTTGAATAAATAATGAAGGTAGTCAAATCAAGCAGTGGTTATTTAACATTGTGAGGGATTAGGACCAAGTGTGAAAATACGAAAATTGTAGAAAAACCTTACAATTGGTCCTCCAGAAAAATGCACATACGAATTCTGTGTACAATTTCCAGGGGAGTTATGAACTCTAAATAAATCCCAGTCACCTGCCATCAGTTCCAAAGATTCAATTAAAAGCCCACTAACAAAACTGCTCCAGGGCGAGAATTTTCGGTACAGTGCTTGTCGAATAATCCTTATTATTGAGCAGTAGGATGTGTAAAAATGCTATTCAAATACTTGATCTATAATTTCATTACAAAGACCACCAGATAACCCTGGAAAACCATTTCTTCCCTTTGTCAAAGGATTTTAAAAGCCCAAAATTCCCTTTCATTAGTGACACTTATTACTTAACATCAATAACTCGAAAAGTCAAAATTTTGCTATGCACATATGAACTACACTGTCATTCACTAGACCCGGCCTTCTAGTTTTCTCTGTACTCCCTTCAAACTCCGAGTTTCCTCCTCATTCCCAAAGCTACCTCTAGAGCCACAATGCCCCCCCCCCCAGGGAAACAGAAAATAACTGATGCTCTACGAAGCACAAACTCAAAGCAGCGACAGTTGAATCCTGGGATGGCCACAACTTCCAAGCCCTTTCCCAAATCCCAGGAAGTGAAGAGACTTACCTCAAGTTCCGGGAAAGCAGCAACGACTGCTCAAAGATCTGGAACCAGCTTTCCAGAAGCTCCCAGACCTTCCCGTCACCATAGTGATTCCTAAGCGTTACACGCTAGCTTCCCTGTTCCCGCGATATTTGCCAGACACGTCACCAGGGTGGGCCCGTGCCCCCGCCTTTAATCAAGTCCGCCCTCTCCTCCAGGGGGAATCTTTGGACAACTGAACCTTTCCTCCAGCAGTGGGCGAGACCCTACTCTTTTTTTTTCTCTCCCTTCAAATTTTGCAGGGTTGTTTTTGCAAACGCTATAGTTCCCGTGGCAGTGCTTCTACTTAGGCGACGTAGAAAGCATTCCCATACTTTTTTGTTTTCACTTAATAGAAACTTCCCCTCCTGCCTGAACCCGCCAGGAGTTTGCGCATGCGCACGAGCGACCAGAAGATGGCGGCGGTAGTCGCCGCACTTTATTTTAAATTAGTGGGTCCCAGAAATCTTTGCGCGCATTTGTAACGAATTTCCGTTCGAGTTTGTATTTTAGGCGCCATTTTCGAGTGAAGGACCCGGAGCCGAAACACCGGTAGGAGCGGGTAGAGCGGGGGATGGGCTTACAACAACCGTCTCCAGCCCCGGTCTGAGTGGAGTGTCCCGCAGGTAAAGTACTTATTTTCCGGATCAGCTTGTCACACTCTAACAGCCTGTCCGCGGGCGCAGCCAGGTCCGGCGGGCGGAGGCTTTGAGGAGTCTCTCGCTGTCACCCCTCCCCCCCCCGGCGGCAGGGGCTCCCGCGCGCCTCCCGGACGCCTCTTCCTCGAGCTGCTTTCGCGTTTCTCTTGGAGGCAGCAACCCTCGGGAGCTCTTCTTAAAAACCCTGGTATCCAACGGGCTGAGGAGGCAAAGTGCTCGTCTCCTGAGGCGCTGGGCAGCGGGACGGAGGCTTTACTGGGAACTTTGCGGGGTTCGCCAACCAACGGGCCTCCGCCCTGGCTCCCCGGGGACGAACCCCTGCCGCCGGGATGAGTGAACCAGACCGAGCGCCCCCGGCGTCCGATTTGGAAGCGGCCGATGGTCAGTCCTACCGTCTGTCTTTCCGTCTGCACAGGAGAGGCGACCTCGAGTCCCCGGGGCGGTCCGGGCGCTGGGAGCCAAATGGCGTGGGGGGGGGAGCGGTCGGCGAGTCGCGGAATAGTTTCTGCTTCTCTGGCGCAGATGGCCGCTCAAAACTGAAGCTAAAGCGCGTGGGGTCCGCAAGTGCGCCTCACCCTTTGCCGCGGGCGCGGGGACTGTCAGCGAGTCAGCAAGGGTCCGCTTGCGGGAGCGCCGCCGAGAAAGGCGGAGGTGTTCTTAGAGCGGTCTTGCGGACTAGTCGCTGAAGAACACATTTGGTCAGACCGGAATCTCCAGGCACGTCTAGGTTTTCCACTTCGTAGGTCTTAAGTAAGCCAGTCCCGCTTTCTTGCCACTTGGGTGTTTTTTGGCCCCTTTCCCGAGGATCTGTAGCCTCGTAGCGGAGTTTTAGGAATGATGGTCTCGGGAACGGGCGGGCCAAGGTTTCCCCTAGTCGGGCGGGCGCCTGCGGGGTCCGGCGAGGAAATGCGGGTGACTTATTCCCCGCTCTCCTCCGGCCAGCGACCATGCCCCGTAAAGGCACCCAGCCCTCCACAGCGCGATGCAAAGAGAAGGGGACCCCGCCGTCCCCGGACGCCTCCAACAGCGATGCGGAACCGGAGCCGCCGGCCGGCCGCGCCGAGCGCCCCGCCGCCGCCGCAGGTAAGTGACCTGCTGCGATTCTGTCGGAGCGCGCGCTGGGGAACGGGGTGCCACGGAGAGCCGCCCGACACTGGCAGGGTCGCGGGGCGCAGGCGAGACGGGTATTGGTTGACATTGAAAGGACAGGGTCTCCTGTAGAGCAGCTGTGGAAAGCCATTAGGCGATTTTCACAGATGGGACCCGCATGCAGTCTGTGTAACGGTGCTGGAGAGGATGAGGGAGTGCGGAGGGCTTAAGTTGTGATTGTCGCCTTTTGAAAGAGTTGACATACTGATAGACAAGCGGTTTCACTGAATTCTCGCCGAAATCTGCATTATCAGCCAAGAACAAGTGAGCTTTTTTCCTCCAGACGCAACGTAGTCCCTTGACCCGAAATCTCACCTCCATAGTCTTAGGTTGCCATTTAAAAGGTGATAATTTATTTGAAGACTGCTGTGCCTTTTTGACTCCAGGAACTTAGTGATACGTATTATGAAATTCCTGTGACATTGTCCTTGAAGTGCACCTGAAAGCTTTTCAAGTGCTGAAAGATATAGACGGAGTCTGATCTGATTTAGAACTTTAGGATTTCTCCTGTCTAGGAAAGGCACCAGAGAATCCAGTCCAGTTGTTGTGTTTCTTCCATGATCTAATGTTTTGATTCCTAAGTATATTGTAGTTTTGTAGATTTTATGCCTGGTGGCATTTCTTTTGAAAATTTCTATTTTTAGTAAAATTAAACTGAAGATTAGCATCCCTAGGAATTTAGAATAATATTGAATTTGTATGGAAGATTTGAGATTTCTAGGTTTCTAAAGTAACATTCCTCTATTCTGTTTTTTTTTAAATGTTATCAGGCAGTAGTAATAGTCTTCAAGCTAATACAGGCTTTTTCCCCCTTCCTTTTCCTTTGACTAACTTAGAGATTCCAAGTGAGCAACTTGATAACCGAAGTTTAGAAGAGATTTTGAATAGTATTCCTCCACCCCCACCTCCAGCAATGACAAATGAAGCTGGAGCTCCTCGGCTTATGATAACTCATATTGTAAATCAGAACTTCAAGTCCTATGCAGGGGAAAAAATTCTGGGACCTTTCCATAAGGTATTTGCCCATTTCAGATAACCATTTGTTAAGGTTATTTGGAACCATTTGTAAGTTAACCTTTATTATAGGATATTTCAATTTTGTAACTGTCATGCTTGTCTTCTCTCTCTTTCTTACATTCACACAATGAATTTAAGAACTGAAATTATCTGTTATCTTCAGGACCTTTTTATAAAGTTTTCCTCATTGAATGTTTTTGTTTAAAAAGGAACGTTTCCTCTTTATTAGAATGAGTTTTGTAAAGTCGGGATTCGAAATAGCACATGATTTTAAGATGTTGGATCTTGGAATACAGGAGAGTATCATGTAGGAAAACTTAAGTTGTGTGTCTGATAACTGAAAAATTTTAAGTGCTGGTAGTTATTTCTCCTAGTAAAAGGGCAGGCAGTTTAAATTAACATAAGTAGTATTACTATGACTGTTTAAATTTTTTTTCCTGTTTTTTCATGCAGCGTTTTTCCTGTATTATTGGGCCAAATGGCAGTGGCAAATCCAATGTTATTGATTCTATGCTTTTTGTGTTTGGCTATCGAGCACAAAAAATAAGATCTAAAAAATTGTCAGTACTAATACATAATTCTGATGAACACAAAGATATTCAGAGTTGTACTGTAGAAGTTCATTTTCAAAAGATAATTGATAAGGTAAGGGGTTTTTTTGTATTAGTTCAATTTAAAGTAAAAAAACAAAAGACCAGTACATTACACACATTTTATCATTGTTGGCTTCAATCAACTTTTAGAGTGTGTCTATAATTAGAGCAAAAAGATAATGGTTTCATTACTTTTAAGGCTGTATTTTCTTTGGTGCAGTGGTGGTGTCTGAAACATACACTAGCAAAGAGGTTAGAAAAATTATGATTAACTCACAATAATCCATATATTTGGGAATAAAACACTGAGCATATTGAGGATCCTAATGCTATTCGGTCTTTTACTATAAATTTGGGTTAATTTTTAAAGTTATATTTTATCTCTTTAGATAAATTTTCTAAATTTGAAAATCTAGTACTCAACTGATTTTAACATCTCCATTATTTCAGTGCACATTGAATTTATTAGTAGTATATGTATAATAGCAAAGAACTTTTCTTTCATTTGAATTACTGTGATTAAGCACTTTTAAAATGGGAGAAGTGTAAGCCAACATGTTTTCTAGAAATAGACAATTATAGATAAAATGTCCTCAGACTGTTTACTGCTTGGTTCTGTGGTTCTTTTGGTATTGTTTGGGGGGATTCTCATGTGGTTTGATGATTAACTTAGGAAATGCTTCAAAAATGGTTGAATAGAGCCTAAAAAAGGAATCCAGTTGCAAGCGACCTGGCTTCTGGGTTTTTTCCCCCTTTTTAATATACAGGGCTTTACTTACAGCTAAGTATATATTTTAATTTATCTTGTTAATACATTTTATTCTATAATTAGGGTGTAAAAATAGATGACAGTAAATGAGGTTTTTATTCCATTGCTTTTTTATATTGGGTTCATCTATAGTGGAAAAGCCATAGCTTCAATACACAGAGCTTTTAAGTAGTTTTTAATTTAAATAGATTTGCATATGATTTCTTTTAAAAAATCAGAGAAGGTAGTTGTGAAATCTTTATAAAGTTCTTTTAATTTTAGTTAATAGCATGTCCACCCCACCACCACTGAAAGTATCCTCCTAACATCACTGTCTTAGTTTTTCTTTGTATCATCTCATCCTGTGGCCTGTTTAGGTGGACTGGTAATTTGGTCTAACACACATAATTATTAATTTGAGTGAGTTTATTTTGTTTAAGGTGGGACTTCTTAGTCCCAATGTGTCAAGAGTTGTAGTTTTTGTTTGCTTGGTTTGGCCTTTTGCAGACCTTTGAGAAAGGAAACAAACATCTTGGAAAAGTATCTAGTCTTTGTTAAATCAAAGCTATTTTTGAGAACTACTGACATTTTGCACATGTTCAATTTAAGTATTTAATCCATAGAATTAGTTTCAGTATTAAGTGAAATTTGAAGCAGAACAGTGACTTAATGCCAACAGTTGTTTTCTTGTTTTATTTTTCCTCAAAACAGGAAGGGGATGATTATGAAGTCATTCCTAACAGTAACTTCTATGTATCCAGAACGGCCTACAGAGATAATACTTCTGTCTATCACATAAGTGGGAAGAAAAAGACATTTAAGGATGTTGGGAACCTTCTTCGAAGCCATGGAATTGACTTGGACCATAATAGATTTTTAATATTGCAGGTAAATTTTTTGAAAACTGCAGGCTCCAGAATGTTCTCCTTGGTTTTTGTTCGTCTTTCTAAATAATGAAAGATTAAAAGTTTTCCCTATTGGGTGGATCCTGTATTTTTGAGCCCTTAAAGTACTCTAGCAGCACATCATGATTTACATACCGTAGTCAAGATGCGAATCATTATATGCTGCTCTAGAAATTTAAGGAAATTCATTCAAAACTATACTTTCATCATTATATGTTCATTTGGATGGATTGACATACTTGTTCCACTCTAGCAGCACGTAAATATTGGCGTAGTGAAATAAATATTAAACACCAATATTATTGTGCTGCTTTAGTGTGACAGGGATATAGCAACTATTTATCATTTATTTGTATTTCCTTTTAAGATAAATTTTTAAATCATTATCTTTCAGTAGCCTGTCCTTTTTGTTTTTATCTCTTCTAATAAAAAATGAAATTTATATGCTTGCTTAACACCTAATTTTATTTAATCTTTTAACCCTTCAAATAGGTAACTAAAATTTTATTCAAATTAGTTTTTGTTTTGTTTAGAACGATTATTTTCTTTAGCCACTGCTATTGATAGATCAGAAAATAATTAGTATTACACTCTTTAGCAACTCTTTAAAAACAAAAAATTCTAAAAATTAAGAATGTGGTGTTAAGTTGATTTTTATTAGAGACTGTGTTTTTTTTTTTAAGTAACAGTATGTTCTGCCAGCATTTCTTGGTAAGAAAAATCCTTTTCCCTATGTTTTATCTTTCAAAAAAAAATTTTATTATAAAACCACGGCATTTTCAGATGTTTTAAAATTACTGTTGGATTGAAAGGCTGCTTATACCTATCTACTATATAGAGTCACCTAAGAGCATAATAAGAAATGTAAAACCATCTCCTTAAACAGAAATTGCTACTAGAATCTATGCTACTGATTTTAAAATAAGTTGAGAATTTTGAATGGATTCTGTTTTCTTGGGAAAACTGACTACTGTTGTTATTAAGAAACTGGTGAAATGTTATCCCATATTTCCAATTTAGTCTGTATTCCTCAGGTATTTTTTTAAAAAATAGTACTTTTAGATCTATAATATGCAATGTTTAGAGCAGATCAACAACATTATGGAAATAATTTACTTAGTATCCTTTATTAGCAGACACTATGAATTTGTTATATTTCTATGACCCAAACTTATTTAAAAATGAATGTCACAAATCAGTTGGAGATATATTTCTAATGTGAAATTATACCTTTGTGGGGTTTGTCTTTAAAATCAAATTGAACTATTTATTATATGTTAGAATTTGAATTTATTATGGGTATAAATACCTTTTATAGTTAATTTACCAATGATACTATTTCACAAGAAATTATACCTTTATTTCCTGCTCTTTTTCTTCTGTCTTTACTATCATTCTGGAATAATTGAAGAAAAACAGGTTTTATTTTAGCTCTTTAATTTTTTTTTTTTTTTTTCATTTTTGTTACCAGGGATCAAACTCAGGATCTTGGGCTTGCCAGGCAGGCATGGTACCCCTGAGCTAAATCTCCAGGCCAAAATATAACTAGATTTCACTATTAAAATTAGTCTCCCCCCTTTAATTTTTTTCATTATTAAGTTTATTTACACAAAATTCAGTTAATAAAGAAGGCTAATAAATAATTGCCCCACGAAGTAAATAACTTATAAATTATCAAGTTTATATTAAATATGTGATTCTCAAGAATTCAAAATTGTCCTCATGGTAAAATGAGCCTTTTTCTGTGTTCTTAACAACTACATTGTTTCTGAAATATTCTTTCTGAATAGTACCAAGTTAAAATTTTCAAGTTAACAGATTCAGAAATTTGATGTGATTTAATTTATAGATAAGAACCTTAGGAACTCATTTGTTAGGAAAAGAAACTGGGATTAAACTAGGTAGAATCAGGGGTGTACTGTTCGGTTTGAGAGAGAATGGGAGGATTTTTATGGATTTTTATAGCTTTTTATCAGAATTTTAAATTTTAACAGTAGGGATATAAAGCATTGAAGGTAAGTAAGATTGTGGTTTTTATTGTCTTCTCTCCCTCTGACTTAACATTTGTCTTAAAAACTACCTGTGACTTTAGAGGCTATGAAATTGGTGACAGTATAATAGTATTACAATCAAGACGTAAGTGATTGCTGTGAATAAAGGCCTTTTGAACAGTGGTAGTAGTTCCCATATCCCAAGTAATTAAATTTAGTAAAAGTAAAATTTTATTTTTAAGAATAAAAGCACTAAATTCTAGGCCATGAGAATAAAAAGAATTTTACAGTATTCATGTAAAAGCTTAGTAGCTTTTTAAAATAAGCACTTGTAATATTTGAATTTAAAATTTCATTGGTTAACCATTCATTGAAGTTCACTTTATAAATAATACAAAGATGCATTACTGTAAGTAATTCAAAGATGCATTCCTTCAAAAAAAAAGTGTTAGATTATGATTTGGTGCAGTTACATATGCCCGTAATCCCACCCTTTCAGGAAGCTGAAACAAAAATATCAAAAGTTTGAGGTTAGTCTGAGCAGTTTAGTTGAGACCTTGTCTCAAGAAAGGCTGAGGATATGGCTCAGCACTTCTGTTCAGTCCCCAGTATTCCCCTTCCCCAGAAAAGGCCTTTAATTATTAGCACAACTTTAATTTTGTCAAAGTTTTCAACGCTTTATATTACAAGATCTAAGTTTATCATTTTCTACTTTGGAGACTAAAACTAGATCTGAGTTACCTATCACTGTTTTGTTTAGTATACTTCTCCTAGGGTTGACATGGCATATAAATTCTTCAGGTTTTAGTTTTTTAGTCTAACCTATAATACCAACAGAAATGTTTCAGCCTTAGTAATATGTACCTCAGTTTTCCCAAAATGTCTAATAGAGCAATTTATCCGTGAAAATAGACTATAGGGTGCTGCTGTATGCATGCAGCATCCATGTATGAAGCTCAAGCACAGAAGCATTGTTCTTTCTATTTGTATATTTCTTAAATATAGATAGATAACTAACCTTTGCTTTTTTGCTTGGCCTGTGGTAGCTACTGAAGACCAAATTAAGAGTAAAATGTATTGATAGATAAGGAGCAGTTAAGACTTTAGAAAACATTGGAAATGGGAAAAATAAAGATTAAGGCAAAATAAAAATTCAAAGCTCAAAGGGATTGGGAGTTACAGTTCAGTGATAGAGCATATACCTTGCATGTGTGGGCACCTGGGCTTGCTCCTCAACACTGGAGGGAAGCCCAGTAATTCTGGGCCACTTAATTTTGATGCAGACATCCATATTTATTTTAATCATTCCAAGTCTTTATTTTTAAAAAATAGTTTATAACTATGAATTGAGTTTTCTATAGCTTGTGTTTGCTAAAATTTTGATTATATTTTAATAGAGATAAAAGTCATCCTTCCTCTTCATTTCTCTTAAATGTAATTAACAATGAATTATATCTCAATAGTGGCCAGCCTGTGGCATTTTGTACCACACCAGGCCATTTGACTGAAAGGTCCAAAAGGTTCACCATCACTAGTATAACTAAATATTGGCATCCTTATTTGCCACCTAAAATGCCTTCAATAAATTAAAATTTAAGGCATGATTAGAAAAAAGGGTGTGTGTGTGTGTGGTGTGTTGTGTTGCTGGTGGTCAAACCCAGGATCTCACATATCCTTGCCAGTTACCTTATCATTGAGTTATATCCATAACCAACCTCTGGTGTAATTCATAACTGAAGAAACAAATATTTAAAACCTTGCTTAATATGTTAAAAGCTGCAGAAAGTAAATACAATGGTGAGAGATTATAAAATTTTACCAGCTTCAAATACTAGCATTATAACAAGTTAAGACACTTCTGTGTGATTTTGTGCCACCGTTTGTGGTTTAGAGCCTTGATGTGGAAGAGTAACATAAATTCAGATTGTTGCTTTTAAATTATTTCTGAAATTTATTGCCCTAAATGAAAGCTCTTAAAAATTCACATGGGATTAGTAAATTTTCTGAAAAATAAGTTGTCCTCTAAACCCAGACTGTTTAATCCACATATTATGTAGTAAATAGCACAGAATGTGTGTTAGGATGCAAAAGATAGCCAGTAATAAAGCACATAAAGGACTTTGAGGAATAGAACCACAAGAAAAGTCCTTGGTTTTCATTGAAAAACCATAGCAGTCCAAATAGTCAAAAGTCAAGTATGGGAATAAATGTTCATACTACTTACTCTACTAAGCTGAATACAGTAACTGGTTTTAAAAAGGAATACAGTAAAACATGTAAAACAATGTTATGGGACTAGAGGTGGAACTGTTTTGACTCTTAGATGAATTTGCTTTTAACATTTTTAAAACTGGACAGCCTTCTTATAGTCAGAGGAAATGAGCTGTATATCTTTCATCTTATTTGTGAAGAAAGAAATGAACAACCAAAGCAAGTGACTACTCTGCTTTAGCCAAGGCTAAGCTGTTCCCTAATAGCTGTGCACCATTTCTTCAAGAAATACTTGGGCCAGGAAACATGATGCTATTAATCTGTGTAAGCTATATACTTGATCCAAGCTTTTGGTTATTTGAAAAATTTAGACTTAATACTTCATGGCCATTTGATGTAAGTCCTTTTGGCATGGTTTTTCACTTACCCTAAAATAGTTATTTAGATATTCAACTTGATAGGTATATATTAAAATATCAGATATTATCATTTGGATATATCAAAAGATTTAAACTACAGCCTCTAGGTGAGTGGTTCTCAATTAGGAATGGTTCTGTGTTGCTTTCTAGAATAATTGGAGACATTTTGAGTTGCTGAAATTGGTAGAGGGGGTGCTATTGGCATATAGTAAGCATAGGTCAGAGGTGCTGTTAAGCATTTTTACATTGCCCAGTACAGCTCCCACAACAAAGAATAGCCCAAATAACAGGAGTACCATTATTGATACACCTTACCTAACTAAAAAGTTAAAAGGACTCTTGGTTTCTCCAACAGTTATATTCATCCTGCCGTAATCCGGAGTTTTAGGCATTCTTCTAGGCTTAAATTCTGTCTAAAACTTAAATTGTTGCTGCAAATGTTTAGAAAGAACTGACAGAACAGAATAAAATGGTGTGTAGAAATAGCTCCATATAATGTATTTACTGATTCATACATAAGATAGTGAATCTTCTGAGAATAACAGGTTTTGTTTTTTCTTTTGTTTTTGAGACAGGGTCTCGCTTTGTAGTTAGGGTGGCCCTCAGCTCACTATGTAGCCCAGGCAAACCTGGAACTCAGCAATCCTCCTGCCTCTGCCTCCCGAGTGCTGGGATTACAGGCATGAGCCACCACGCCCAGCACTGTGGTATGTGGTATTGATGGCTGGTGGGTGTAAGTCACCATGCCCAGCATTGTATATGGTTACCAGGATCGAACTCAGGGCCTTGCGCTTGCGAGGCAGGCTCTGGAACCACTGAGCTAAATCTCCCACCCGAGAATAATAGTTTTTGGATAGCAGTTTCATATGATGCTAATGGAATGTCAAAAATACTAAAGAGTGATGACCTATAAAGCTATTTAGCCTATCAACAAGATTTTAAAATGAGTTGTTTTGTTACCTTAAGTTTGTTACATAAGTAAAGAACACAAATTATGTTAAGATGTTTAACAACTTTTAAAAATAACAAGGTTTATCTCAAATTTTGAAGATTGAATCAGACTAAAAAATTGCAGAGATATGTTAATGTGTAATTTCTTCCTTGCTTTTAACTACTTTTCTGAAAATGAGATGTATTTTTCCCCCCTTGCCTGCCTTTGTCTTTGCTTTTTTATAATAATTACAGTAGATATCAGACTACTTCTATAAAGAAAGGTAAAAGCATTTTGTCTGGACATGTTCAGACAAAATTTTCTTCACCATCAAATTACATGACTCCCTAGCAGTAAACCTTGACTAACAGATTTTTATTTATGTCTATAGTTAAACTGCATAAATACAAATATTAATCTAAGATTTTAATTGGAGTTAAAAGTTACTAGATTGGTGATTGTGAGCAAAAATTGCCTGTAGTCATGTTTGAAGGCCATTCAGTTTCTCTAATCAACATGATCAGTTGGGTTTCTTTTATTATTACTATGAGAAATGGTTAACCTTTCCACTTAAGGCTTTTCCTTTAGAAAACTAGAACATTAAGTTTTAAACATGCATATGAGATCCTTCATTTCTTGATATGTTAACATAACTATATATGTGACTACATAGAGAAACTATACTAAACACCATGGGATGGATCTCTACAGCTTAGCCATTAAAAAGCTTTTGAGGGGGCTGGAGGTTTAGTTCAGTGGTTCCGGCGCCTGCCTCGCAAGCGCAAGGTTCTGAGTTCGATCCCGGGTAACCACATACCACAGTGCTGGGCGTGGTGGCTCACACTTGTAATCCCAGCACTCGGTAGGCAGAGACAGGAGAATTGCTGAGTTCGAGGCTTGCCTGGACTACATAGTGAGCTCAGAGCCAGCCTGAACTACAAAGCGAGACCCTGTCTCAAAAGGAAAAAAAAAAAAAGAGCTTTTGAGGAAGAGCTCTAGTTATGGTATTAATGGTTGATAATGTTGCTATAAGGATCAATTGCTGATTACATCAATACTTTGCTAAATTTTGCTTAATAAAAAATTTTTAAAAAGTGAACATTCTAGATAGGGAACTTCTGTGGCTTTGTATTTCAGTGGGTATGTTAGGATTTTACAAGAATTTATGTAAAGGAATATAAATATAATACACATATTTTACCCCTTATTTAAAATCTTTTTAAGTTACTTGAACATTATTCAGTTTATTACTCTTTGAGTTTGACTGCCTCCAGTTCTCACTTAAAATTTATTTAAACATGTACAATGAGTATGAAATGTGACTTTTTTTAAGGGTGAAGTTGAACAAATAGCTATGATGAAGCCAAAAGGCCAGACTGAACATGATGAGGGTATGCTTGAATATTTAGAAGATATAATTGGTTGCGGACGACTAAATGAGCCTATTAAAGACCTGTGTCGAAGAGTTGAAATACTAAATGAACACAGAGGAGAGAAGGTGAATCTGTATTATAATGTCACTGTAAATCAGAATGTTTCTTTTATCGATTTAACAATTTTACTGAAATTATGTATAAACGTTTTTCATTGAAGTGTTCATATTGTCAGCTTTTAAGATGAACATGTTCTTTGTTTTTATTTAATGTCATATTTAGGTTTAGTTTATATTAATGAAGTATATATTTGATCTTTTATTTTTTTATTTGTAGTTAAACAGAGTTAAAATGGTGGAAAAGGAAAAGGATGCATTAGAGGGAGAGAAAGACATAGCCATTGAATTTCTTACTTTGGAAAATGAAATATTTAGAAAAAAGAATCACGTTTGTCAGTATTACATGTAAGTACCTTAATTTGTCAGTTTTTATATACTTCCATTAAGTGAATATTTTTTGCAGTAATATAAAGACTGATGTGAAAAAATAAAGCTTGTTTTAAGAGATGCATGCATTAATTTAGGGTTATTTGGAAGTTAAAAATACTGACTTTACTATCATGCTTTAAATTGGGAGACTTCACAGGTATTTATCATTCTTAATACTTTTACATATACAAATCATGTATTATACTGTTGATGCATAGCAGATTAATTTGTTTATAATGAATATTTTATTTCTAAATTCTAGCTTTAAAGGGGGGAGTATGGTTCTGCCATAGACCTAGATGATTTTAGGTTGACTGTAGTTAAAAATACTTCAGAAACACCTAGTTTTATTAAAATAGTTATATAGTTTTAGAAGTGTCATTTTCAAATGTCTATTTTTTTCTCTCTAGTTATGATCTACAGAAACGAATTGCTGAAATGGAGGTACAGAAGGAAAAGATTCATGAAGATACCAAAGAAATTAATGAGAGAAGCAATATACTGTCAAATGAAATGAAAACTAAGAATAAAGCTGTGCAAGACATAGAAAAGTAATTATTTTGGGGGAAGTACTAAATATATTTAAACTTCATTTTTATTATATGTGTGTCAATATGTAAACCATTATGAGGGTAATACTTTTGCCCATATGTAAAGTGGTCTCGTTTTTGGTGTTTTAAAAAAATACTACCCTACATCCAACTCATTGTTTCAGAATGAGTACCCAACAGAACTATTAAAATAGTGGGGGATGGCTGCCCCCTACTGACAGAATGTAGTTACAAAACCAAACCCTTTAACCTAATAGATCAATCTTTAACTTTCATCATGACATTTTATATATCTAGATGTCATAGTCACTGAAAAATATATTTCCTTTCAAGCTTAGTAAAGCAAATAAAAAAGAAAAATCTTCATAATGAGAAATTTAAACAACTTTGACTATCAGGATGAATCAGGTTGGAAGAGATTTTTTTGTTTTGTTTTTGTTTTTTGTTTTTTTTTTGAGACAGGCTCCCGCTTTGTAGTTCAGGCTGGCCCTGAGCTCACTATGTAGCCCAGACAAGCCTCAAACTCAGCAATCCTCCTGTCTCTGCCTCCTGAGTGCTGGGATTACAGGCGTGAGCTACCATGCCTGGCACATGGAAGAGATTTTTTTAACATCCTATCTAAACATATTTATATAGGAAGTGTCCCATAAAGAGTATATGACGTAGCTTTAAAGTAAGTTATTGTCTAAGATAATAATTAGTAATTTGCTTGCTTTGCTAGGAAACTCAATAAAATTACAAAATTTATTGAGGAGAATAGAGAAAAATTCACACAACTGGATTTGGAAGATGTTCAAGTTAGGGAAAAATTAAAACATGCTACTAGTAAAAGCAAAAAGCTGGAGAAACAGCTTCAAAAAGAAAAGGAAAAGGTATGTACTACTTAAAAGCCCTGAAATTTCCATGTCTGAATATCAGATCTAATTATTTTTATTTTTTACAAATGTGCTTGTCCTTGTTTTAAGAATATGAATTAGATTTTTTTTGTTGTTTTTTTTTTGTTTTGTTTTGTTTTTTTGAGACAGGGTCTCACTTTGTCGTTTAGGCTGGACCTCGGCTCACTATGTAGCCCAAGCAAGCCCCGAACTCAGCAATTCTCCTGTCTTTGCCTCCCGAGTGCTGGGATTATAGGCCGCTCAGCTGAATTAGAATTTTTAATGCTCAATGTTTTATGAGACTATGGTTTTGTCCCCTGAGGGGAAACCTTGTATATATTGAGTTTTAGAGTATGTATGATAACTATGTTGGGAAAACATTTGTCACATCAGCAGTTGTATTTTGATAATAATGATAGTTTTCTTTTTCCCAAAGTAGTGGTTTAAAAAGATTTTTTAGCAGATATTGCCAACTTTTAAAAATATTATCTACCTCATACAAAAATCAAGCGAACAAGGTCAGAGTAGGAGCCCCAACCTGCCATCCAAGAAAAAATGGGAAAGGTGAGAATTTATAGGGTATTAATTAGCTAGTGTTAGGTTTTAAAAAATGAACTTTGAGCTAGAATGTGAAAAAACCTACCCTGTCTTGTGTCAGATTCTAAGGATCAGCCAGGCATGGTGGCACATGGCTATAATCCCAGCACTCAGGAAACTAAGGCAAAAGGATTGTTTTGAGTTCGTGGCCAGCCTGGGCTACAAAGGGATACCCTGTCTCATAAAAAAAAAGATTCTAATGCTCGGGGGGGCATGGGAGGGGTCTTCAAATAATCATAATAAGTACAACTAAATCCTAACCCTTGAAAAAAGCTTTCTCATGTAATGACAGTGAAACTACCTTTTAGATATTTCTTTACATTATAAGCATTCTCCAAATGTATTTAAGATATTTTGTGTTTAGTATAGCCAACACTGATTATATGAAGCAGTGTTTGGTGAATATTAGTTTGGAAAATAATGAACTTTGCTGGTAATAGGCTGTCAGTAAAGAGAAATAACAATAGTTCAAATATAACTTCAGACTGAACAGATGAAGTGTAAAATGTTACTGCACTAGCCAGGCGTGGTGCCTCACGTCTGTCATCCCAGCACTCGGGAGGCAGAGACAGGAGGATTGCTGAGTTCAAGGCTTGCCTGGGCTACATAGTGAAGCTCAGGGCCAGCCTGAACTACAAAGCGAGACTCTGTCTCAAAAAAAAAAAAAAAATGTTACTGCACTATTAGCTTGTAGGCATAAAACGTGGCCAAGTGATTGTTAAGTCCCAATATAGTGACTCTGGAAGGGTAAAGTTGTTAAAACATTGTAGGATGAGGGGGATAAAGGTAATTTGCAGTATGCTATAATCCGTGCAGAAGTATTTTTAAAATTCCATGTAATGAGCTGGTTTTACCAAACAAAGGTTAATAACAGCCTGAAATTGAGAGATTTAGAAGGCAGACTTAAGAGCTCTGCCAGGAAAAGTACTTTTTCATAAATGAGTCAGTTCATAAAATTGATGTTACTATTAGACACTGAGAGAAATTAAAGTGAATGATTGAAAAAGTACTGTTAAAGATAACCAGTTCACGGGCCGGGGATTTAGCTCAGTGGTTCTAGCATCTGCCTTCCAAGCACAAGGTCTGGAGTTTAGTCCTCAGTAACCACATAGACCGTGCTGGGCATGGTGACTCACCCCTATCAGCAATCAGTACCACTACCACACTGCTGGGTGTGGTGGCTCACACCTATAATCCCAGCTCTCAGAAGAGACAAGAGGATTGCTGAGTTCAAGGCTTGCCTGAACTACATAGTGAACTCAGAGCCACCCTGAACTACAAAGTGAGACCTTTTCTCAAAAAAATGAATGAGGCCAGAGGGTTAGCTCAGTGGTTCCGGTGCCTGTCTCACAAGCGCAAGGTCCTGAGTTCAATCCCTGTTAACCACATACAATGCTGGGCGTGGAAACTCATACCCACCCACCACATACCCACAGTGCCGGGCGTGGTGGCTCATGCCTGTAATCCCAGCACTCGGGAGGCAGAGACAGGCAGATTGCTGAGTTCCAGGCTTGCCTGGACTACATAGTGAGCTCAGAGCCAGCCTGAACTACAAAAGCGAGACCCTGTCTCAAAAAAAATAATAATAATTAATTAATTTAAAAATTTTTTTAAAATAACCATTTCACATCTAATTGCAAAGACCTACCGATCCTAAGAATTCCTTTTCCTTTTTTTCTTTCAGTACTGGGGATTTTTGCCATTGAGCCTTATTATTGGGTAACCTAAAGGTATATGCTTCTATAACTTTAATTTGTTTTATAATCTCAGGTTGAAGAATTTAAAAGTATACCTGCCAAGAGTGAGAACATCATTACTGAAACAACAACTAGAAACAATTCACTTGAAAAGGAAAAAGAGAAAGAAGAGAAAAAATTAAAGGAAGTTATGGATAGTCTTAAACAAGAAACACAAGGGCTTCAGAAGGAAAAAGAAGTAAGATTAATTTGAGTAAATTGAACATCTCTAATAAAACTATTCAGCCTACATGCTCTTTCTATTTTCTGCTTTCTCCCTTAAAAAATTTCAGTGGAAAATGTAACATTAAGTATTTCAGCTACTCTTAAACCTGTAGAATCTTCATATTTTCTTTTTGCTCCCCTAAATTATTTTCCTTCTAATTAATGTGTTGGCCACTTAAAAATTTTGTGGTACACTGAGCATAGGTTACCAACATTTGCCTTTTTTCTTTAATGTGGTGTAACAGTTAAAAGCTGTGAGTCTTGTGTTCAAATCTTAGATAAGTCACTTACTCTCTGATATTGTACAAGTTTTTATTTATTCCCCACTCCACCCTGTACCAGAGGTCAAACTCAGGACCTTGCTTTTGCAAATCCGATGCAGTATCACGGACCTAAATCTCTGGCCTTTGTACAAGTTTTTACATCCCCAGCTTACCTTCTTAGATCCTTTGAGAAAATAAAAAAAATATGCTCATGTAAATTTCCTAGAAAATAGGAAATTGGTCAGTGTCAGCTAGTTTTTTACCATTTCATTAGTAAAACAAGAGCACAAGATTGGTTTAACGTTGGTGGTGATCTGCCCAACAAAAGTATAAGCACAGTTTTACCCATCTTGATTTATATTCAACATGGGTTTTTGACAATGTTGAGTATATTAAATACGTACTTTAATAATCAAGTTGACTACATAGAATGTCACAGACTGAATACATTGGTAATAATGAAATATAGACATGTACTTTGAAATATAGACTTGTACTAACATACTTTGAAATACCGATATTCTGATGTCACTACAAAACTATAAGGATATCTAGATGATGGGGTAATGGATAATGCAGTCACTTTCATTATAGGATACTTAAAAGTAGATTTACACATTTAATGTATACTAGGTTCCCAGTATAAACCTGGGACTCGACTGTCTTTATTTTTTATTTTTCACAATGTAAAGGTTTTCGCTTTAAATACATTTGAAGTAACATCCTGGGTAATTCTTAAACTTGTTAATAAGGAAAAGACATGAAATGTAAACTTAAGACCCAGGATTTTTTTCCTTTGAATTCCTCTTTTTGTTTGAATCTTTAAAATGAGAATGCTGAGCTCTGCTTCACAAAGCTTTGTCTTAGGACAGTACAGTGTATGTTGAGAATGAAACACAAGCTATTAGCTATTTCACTTGGGAGAAGTTTTTATACTTGACTTCAAAATGTGTTGTTTCCATTGCAATTTAGGGTTAGAAATGTCTTTCACATTTAATGGAGTTGTATTTTAACAGAGTCGTGAGAAAGAACTTATGGGTTTCAACAAATCTGTAAATGAAGCACGTTCAAAGATGGAGGTAGCCCAGTCAGAACTTGATATCTACCTCAGTCGCTATAATACTGCAGTATCTCAGTTAAGTAAGGCAACAGAAGCTCTAATTGCAGCCTCTGAGACTCTAAAAGAAAGAAAAGCTGCAATCAGAGATATAGAGGGAAAACTCCCTCAAGCCGAACAAGAATTAAAGGGGGTAAGTCAGTTTGTGTATTGCCTGTAAACATTTGTTTATGAGCCCTAATGTGTTCTGTTGTGTCTTGGGTTGTGTTGTTCAGATGGGGATCTTTCTGTATAGTTTAGGTTCATACTGAACTCACTATGTAGTCAGTCTCCCAAGTCCTAGGTTTGTAGGCATGCACCACCAAACGCAGCTGTCAACCCTAGTTTTAATTTTCTTGTTTTAAATATTAACATCTAAAGTGATGGGTGGCCAGGAAAAGTGGTTCATGCTTACAATCCCAGCACTTGGGAGGCTAAGGCAGGAGGATTACTGTGAGTTCAAGGCCAGCCTAGAGTACACAATGAGTCTTTATCTCAAAAACAAAAAGTAAAAAACAAAACAAAGTGATTGTTGTATAGTTATCTTTTGCTCATTTAATGTAATCTCAGGATATATTCAGCATTTCAGGGTATAGTATGAGTTGGAACTTTTAAGAAATTACTAACTAGAGTTGGAGTATATCTCAGTGACAGATCTTACCTAGTATGTCAGGGCCCTCAGTTGGTCCCTGTTACTACAGAAAAAGCTTTTATCCTTAGGCTTCTCAAACAACAAATTTGCCACTGCCATATTCCTATGGAAATAATTTAAGCAAAGGAAACTTTTCCTAAGTATCAGTGCAGAAAACATACAAGGATTAAAAAAATGAATATATAAGCTCTCATTTTTTAATATATAGATGTAGTTTAAGAAGATAACCTGGGTTACAAGCTCCTCAGTGTCCCTCTCACCATTTTGAGTTGAAGTCTTAAAAAATTTCATAAACTTTAATCTCCAAAGCTTCTATTAAGATGGAAGAGAAAATGTGGGGTTTTTTTTACCTGGGCATAGTAATGCCTACCTCTTCCCAGCTTCTTGAGAGGCTGAGTTAGAAAGATTCTTGGATTCCAAGTTGAGGCCAGTCTGGGCAACAAGGCAAGACTTTGTCTTAAGAAGTAGAAAGTGGGCCAGGGATTTAGCTGTTTCTGGCATCTGCCTGGCAAGCATGAGGTCTGGAGTCCCATCCCCTGTACCACATACCACAGTGCTGGCCGTAGTGGCTTAAGCCTGTAATCCCAGCACTCAGGAGGCAGAGGCAGGAGGATTGCTATGAGTTCAAGGCTAAATTCTACTACATAGTGACTTCAAGGCCAGCCTGAACTACAAAGACTCTGTCTAAAAAAAAGGAAGTAGAGGGGCCAGAGATTTAGCTCAGTGGTTCCGGCACCTGCCTAGCAAACGCAAGGTCCCTGGTTTGATCCCAGATAACCACATGCAACAATAGTGGACATGGTGGCTTACGCCCACCGGCAGTCACTACCACATACCACAAATGCCAGGTTTGGTAGCTCAAGCCTGTAATCTCAGCACTCAGAAGGCAGAGGCAGGAGGGTTGCTGAGTTCGAGGCTTGCCTGGGCTACATAGTTCAGGGCCAGCCTGAACTACAAATCTAGACCCTGTCTCAAAAAAAAAAAGAGAAAGTGCTGTTTGTATGGATACAACATGGAAAATAAACTAAATTCTTTTGTAATAAATAAATGCAGTACTATCTTTTTACCAGGAGATTTCAAGTCCATGTAGAATTTAAATGTAAATTACATCTAGTTACTACCTCCATCTTCCTGGTGATTGTGTTTATTTTTTAATAAGTTACATCCATAACTTGAGCTTTGACTTTATGCATGTATAACAAATAATAGAGATGATTTAAAGCCTCGAAATGGGGGAGAATACCAGTTAGAAAAGATGGTGCCTGCTAAACTGGAGATTGAGAAATTGAATTTGGATATAGTTCTTCTCTGGTTGGCAGCCTTGACAGTTTTGTATAGCAGTAAGACTAGGCATTTCTCTCCCCTTATTCAGATAATGATTTTTGTTTTGTTTTTCATTTTATTGAATCGGAAAGCAAAGTATGGCATAACCATAACCCTTCCCACTATCCATATCTTGTATCCTTTTCTAGATCTGCTTTTTGGTTAGTGTAAAACTTAAGAATTAGGCATACTTAACTGTAACTGTGTAATACCAAACTAGGATTTCCTTATCTATATCTGCATCCTTTGTCAGCATGAACTATTCGTGGAACTATATTATATTTGTGTTCCTCTTTATTGAGAAATAATTTAAAACAGGAGGCCCATACATATTTTCCAAAGCCAAACCAGGAGGTGCAGATTGGAAGTCCCTTTTTTATGGTTCATGTTTATTTTTGGTCTTTTACTTCTTGATTATTATTGAATCATTACTGTATTATGGTTGGATATAGTGAGGATCTAATGTTTTGGGGTTTCATTTTCTTTTTACTACAGAAAGAAAAAGAACTTCAAAAACTTACACAAGAAGAAATGAACTTTAAAAGTGTGGTTCATGATCTTTTCCAAAAAGTTGAAGAAGCAAAGAGTTCCTTAGCAATGAATCGAAGTAGAGGGAAAGTACTTGATGCAATAATTCAAGAAAAAAAGTCTGGCAGGATTCCAGGAATATATGGAAGATTGGTAACATAAATTTGGGGATGACTTTACATTTTTCTCAAGAAAGACATAACAAATTACATTCTTATGTCACCGTACATAAGATAGTTTCCAGTTTTGTTTAAGGAACCCTCATTTTTAAATATTTTATTCTTAATGGTTTTTTCGTTTATTTAGTTTTGGATAATTACAAAAATTCAGTAGTGATACACAAACTTGACAAAACTATGTTATCTTTTTTGGAAGCAGGTACGGGGCCACTGACCTAAATCCCTGGCTCTATGTTTTCTTCTTTGGAAAAATAAGAATTGGATGTATTCTGTGTTTAATTCACATTATACTTAAGGTTTTGTTATGCCATATGGAAATGAGCAAGGATAACAAAAAAAGTTTTCACTCCTTAACCTCTAGAAGTAGGGGAACTATGATGTAAAAGAAACAAGAAAATAAATGACTGGTTTTTTTGTTTTGTTTTTTGGGGTTTTTTTGAGACAGGGTCTCGCTTTGTAGTTCAGGCTGGCCCAGAGCTCACTATGTAGCCCAGGCAAGCCTCAAACTCAGCAATCCTCCTGCCTCTGCCTCCCGAGGGCTGGGATTACAGGCCTCAGCCACCAGGCCCAGCACTGTGGTATGTGGTATTGATTGCAGGTAGGCGTGAGTTTCCACGCCCAGCATTGTATGTGATTACTGGGGATCAAACTCGGGACCTTGTGCTTGCGAGGCAGGCACTGGAACCACTGAGCTAATCCTCCGGCCCTAACTTGACTGTATTTATCTCCTTCCCCATAGTCTCAGCAGGTGACCTTACTTTGGCAAATACTAGAAAGCTAAAGCAGCTCATTGAGGCTTTCCCAAATCAGCCTCCCACAGAAGGAAACGTTAATCATAATGGAGGACAAGTAAAACTCAGACTCCACAGTTGTTTGTATACCCAGTGTTAAGTGATGTCCACCATATTTTTTGCAGATAGTTTGATTGTTTGTTTCCAAGGAAAACCAAAGCTAGTAAGTGAATATGCTAGGTAGCTAAATAATAGATTAATAAGGAGACAGATGTGTATCATGAGTGCTCATTTATCTTAAATAATATTTTTAGCAATTGGAGTGTTGTGATTGCAGGATTCAGCTCAGGAGTAAGAGAACTAGCCCAGCAAGTGCTGCATTCAATCCTCAGCATCAAAAAAATTTTAAAATTAATAATAATAATAATTGAAATATTTATAAATTATTTTTCTTTAGTTTGTTCAGATCCTATCTCCATAAATACATGTTCTTTTATCAAGCTAGCTACCCTTAAATGCTAACACTTTTTAAAGTGTGTTAGCCAGGCCTGGTGGTACTGAGTACTTCATATTCAGAAGGCTGAGGCAGGAAGATCACCATGAGTTTTCCAGTCTGAACTATGTAGCAAGACCCTGTCTCAAAAGAAAAGGAAAGAATGAACCATAATTACATTAAAATTTTAAGTATAAGGGGCTGGGGACTTACCTCAAGTGGTACCAAGCCAACCTTGGATGCGTAAGGCCCCAAGTTCAATCCCACAAAAAAAACTTAAGTATAGTGTTTATTTCTATAGAAGGGGAAGGTTGAAATGATACTTCTGTGAATTAGTATTCATATAATTTTTCAGTTAAAACTAACTTTAAAAATCTATGTATAGGGCTAGGGATTTAGTTCAGTTGCACTGCGCCTTCCTGGCAAGTATAAGGTCCTAGTTTGATTTCCAGTATCAAAAATATCTGCATGTATATTAATAAAATTACCCTGTACTAACCTAATTTCTTTATACTATATATTTTTAATCTTTCCTCTTCAATTAATTAGGGGGACCTAGGAGCCATTGATGAAAAATATGATGTGGCTGTTTCATCCTGTTGCCATGCCTTAGACTACATTGTTGTTGATTCTATTGATACAGCCCAAGAATGTGTAAATTTCCTTAAAAGACAGAATATTGGAGTTGCAACCTTTATAGGTCTAGATAAGGTGAGTATTCATAGGAAGCTAACATCAGGTGTTTTCCTTTTGAAGTCGAGCTTTTTCTTAGCTTTATTCAGTGAACCCACTAAGTTTGGAGAATTATTTTAGACTCTGAGTCTACAAGACTTTTTCCCAGCATATCTGTAATCCCTGCACTGAGGCAGGAGGATCCCTGTGAGTTCAGGGCCAGCCTGAACTAATGGTACCCTGTCTCAAAAAGACAAATTTTCCCCCAAAAAGTAGAAAACAACCCAAATGTCAGCAGATGGATAAAAAAATGTAGTACATTTGTATAGACAATGAGATGTTCAGCAACAGAAAAGAATAAAGGGCAGGTCTGTGCTGCAAACTACAGCTGAAAACCTGCTATGTAAATGTGTAAGAAGTCACATTATGGGGGTGGGTGGTCTTGTAGTGCCCCCCCAAATAGAGATACACATTTCCAGTGTTAAGAGTGACTTCCATTGTTTGAGGGATTAAGAATTTGTGTTGATTTCATTATCTATGTAAAACCTTTACTGAAACAAATAACAATTCCTATGTAATAGTTTATATGGTAAAATTCACTATTTTAATACCAGTCTGTTTAGATACAGGATTACCCAAAATTACATATTTTTCATTTTTATAAAATAAAACAGGAAATATAAAAATGATGACTTGATCAAATTTTTTTCAGTTCAAAAATTAGCTGGTGGAAATGAAATCTGGCAGAGCAACACATGGGATAGTACATAAATCATAAATGTGCTGCCTAAGTTTAAGTGGTTAAAACATATAATTTAGTGAGTCTTAGTATGTTCATAAGGTTTTCCAGCTGTGACTTGTCTAAACCCAGGTTATTTTCATCTCTCCATAGGCCTTATTAATCCCTACTCTCTTTCCTACCCCCAACCTATCAATTTATCTCTAAACTTATCTGTTCTAGCCATTGCATACAATTTGTGGCTTTTTGCTACATTGTGTAATAGGTTTTCAGGTTTATCTGTCTTTAGCATGAACCTGTCCGTTGCTTTTTTATTGCTAAACGATGTTATTGATGTGCCACATTTTATTTATCCATTCATCTGTGTTGATGGACATTTGGCTTATTTCTACTTTTTGATTGCTCTAGCAACTATGCCAAGATTTTTTTGTAAACATGAATTTCTTGTTTTTTGGGATACCTACTTAGGAGTAGAATTACTGGATTGTATAGTAATTGTTCAACTGAGGAATTGCCAAGCTGTTTCTACAGTGACAGTACTTTTTCCCACAAGTGAGTGTGTGCACACGCTCCAGTTTCTTCACATCCTTTACCAACAGTTACTGTAACTTTTTTTACTGTATTTCGTGGATCTGAAATGGTATCTCATTGTACTTTTTATTTTCTGTTTACCTGATGACTTACTATATTGAACAAACTATGTGCTTCTTGGCCTTTTGTTTCCTTAAAGAAATGTCTTTTTGTATCTTTTTGCCTGTGTTTTCATAGATTTATTTTTCTTGTTATTGTGGAGGTGTAAAGAGTTCTTTAGACACATCTTTTGTCAGATATATGCTGTAAAATACTTCCCATTTCTGTGAGTTTTATTTACATTTTTAATGTGTCTTGAAGCACAAAGGTTTTTAATTTTGACAAAATTAGATCTCTGTCGATTTCTTTGCTAGTATTTTTACTTTTTTTTTTGCGACAGGGTCCCACTTTGTAGTTC
The DNA here is from genome assembly GCA_004025085.1 of Thryonomys swinderianus. Classification (NCBI taxonomy): domain Eukaryota; kingdom Metazoa; phylum Chordata; class Mammalia; order Rodentia; family Thryonomyidae; genus Thryonomys; species Thryonomys swinderianus. Next base: position 57,201 of record PVIC010005338.1, read on the forward strand.
AGGCTGGCCCTGAGCTCCTTATGTAGAGCTCAGGCAAGCCTTGAACTCAGCAGTCCTCCTGCCTCTGCCTCCTGAGTGCTGGGATTAGTATTTTTACTTTTTAGGTTTCTTAATTCATTATGGATTTCTTGTTTGGTTGGTAGTTGATTTATTTATTTATTTATTTATTTTTGAGAATGACATCTCAGTTGCTTAGGGTGGATTCAAACTTGTCATCCTTCTACTTCAGCTTCCCAGGGTACTGGGATTATGGGCATGCACCACTACATAATTTTTGCCCTGCTAAATTAATTTTTTTATGGTATATAGAGATTGGCTTACTCTTTGCAAATGAATGTCTAGTTGTTCACCATTTATTACAAAGGTTATATTCTTCTGCAATTGTGTTTTTCTGAGCAACTTGTTAAAATTATAAATGTATGTATTTTATTTCTATATGCTTGACATTTCCTTGTGCTACTGTAAATATGTGATCTTGATCACTATAATTTTTTTTTTTTTTGAGACAGGGTCTCGTTTTGTAGTTCAGGTTGGCCCTGAGCTCACTATGTAGCCCAGGCAAGCCTCGAACTCAGCAATCCTCCTGTCTCTGCCTTCCGAGTGCTGGGATGACAGGCGTGAGCCACCACGCCCGGCACTATAATTTTGTAGTAAGTTTTGCTTGTGATTACTCATTGCTACTTTATTGAGATGCAGTAAATAGTTTTTGTTGTAAATTTCTTAGGGTGTTATATAGAATAAGATCATGATAAAGAAATGCTATTAATACTTTTTTATCTTTTAACTTTTAGATGGCAGTCTGGGCCAAAAAAATGACCAAAATTCAAACTCCTGAAAATACTCCTCGGTTATTTGATTTAGTTAAAGTAAAAGATGAGGAAATTCGCCAAGCTTTTTACTTTGCTTTACGAGATACCTTGGTAGCTGACAACTTGGATCAAGCCACGAGAGTAGCATATCAAAAAGATAAAAGATGGAGAGTGGTAACCTTACAGGGGCAAATCATAGAACAGTCAGGTAAGGGCAGTGTTTTTCCTCCCACTGAATTTATTTAATCTTGGGAAGACACTGAATGACTTCTCCCA
>PVIC010005339.1:0-14626 GCA_004025085.1 Thryonomys swinderianus
TTTGGGTTTGAAATCTATTTTATCTGCAAACAAGATAGCCACTCCTGCTTTTTTGCACTTTCCTGTGGCATGGAGTATTGTTTTCCAACCTTTTATTTTCAGTCTATGGGTTTCCTTCTGAATTAGGTGTGTTTCCTGTATGCAGCAGATTGTAGGATCTTGCTTCTTGATCCAATCTGCTAGTCTGTGTCTTTTAATTCGCCCATTGAGGCCATTGACATTAATGGTTAGGACTGATATGGACATATTCAGAGCTGCCATGTTTCGCTGTTCTTGGTTCTTTTCTTCTTTGCTTTTCCCCTTTTCTATTTAGTTTCTTGTTTGCCCCAATGAATTCACTCTCCTGGGTCTTGTGGGTATGGAATTTTCTGTGATTTTTTCCAAGGTGTTCTTTAGGATGTTTTGGAGTGCAGGTTTCGTGCTTGTGAAGTTTTTCAGGTGTTCTTTATCGTGGAAGTATCTTATTTCCCCATCTATTCTGAAAGATAGTTTTGCAGGATACAACAGTCTAGGTTGGAGGTTGTTTTCCTGCAATGGCTGAAATACTTCTCTCCACGCTCTCCTTGCACTGAGTGTTTGTGTTGAAAAGTCTGCTGTGATCCTAATGGGCTTCCCTTTGTAGGTGATTTTCTTCCTTTCTCTCACTGCTTTCAGTATTTCATTCTTCTGTTGTATATCTGGAACCTTGATAATTATGTGTCTAGGTGTAGATATTTTTATGTCACAGTGTTTTGGAGTTTGATAGGCCTCCTTTATCTGTATGTCTATATCTTTTCCTGTGAAGTTTTCTGTTGCTATCTCTGACAGTAGCTTTTTTATGTCTTTTACACTGTCTCCTGCTTCCTCAGTGACTCCAATCAATCTTATGTTATTTCTCTTTGAGTCATCTAGAAGCTGTTGAATTGATTTCTCATGATCCCTTGCTCTTTTCCATAGATTATACCTTTCCTGCTCATTGGCTGCTATGCTGTCCTCTAGGTCTGAGATTCAGTTCTCTGCTTCATTCATCCTGCTGCGCAAGCTTTCATTCTCCTTCATCATTCCCTGGAGTTCTGCTTGAAGCTGTTTAAAAGGTTCCATTGCTTCTCCTAACTTGGATTCAATTAACTCACTGATCTCTTCTTTAATGAAGTCTTTCACTGAGGACAGTATCTCTGTTTTGATCTCAGAGATGAGCTCTGCTTTCCATTTTACTAGATCTGCTTTAGTTACCATCTCCAAGAGTCCTGGTGTTGGAGTTTCAGTTTGCCCTATTTCCCTTTTCTCTGAATTTCCCTGTGGTGGTGATCTTTGTGTCTGGTTTTTTGTGTATTTTCCCATTTCTACTCTTTCTTTGTTTTTAATGCTCTTCTTTGACTGATGACAGGACAATGTTTGTTGCAGATCTCTTTCTATTATCTGGGCCCTTTGGAAGCAGCACTTTCCTGGGGGGGCCTCCTTGAATCTGTAATAACCCTTGAGAGTTCTCACTCCTGACACATCATGGTAGGTATTTGAGCAGAACAATCACATCATGTTTGTTACCGTAATACAATCAATGCCAATATCAGTATTAAACACAGTAAATAAGATAAGAAGGTTTGTTAGATTCTATACTGGATACTTTGAGCTTATGAGTTACCTCTATGTCTGACTTCTCACTGCACAGCTCTGGGATACAGTGGGCTGGTGGGCGGCCTTCAGTCCACTGGAAATGGACTGCACCCTGCAGCCGGGTCCGCGTGCTGCTCCCTCAGTCCACCGGAAGCACGGCATGGCGGGGCCGCATCCAGTGGGTCCGGTCCGCCTGCCGCTCGTTCCCCAGTCCACTGGAAACACGGCAAGGCGGGCCCGGCGCTGCTGGGTCCAGTCCGCCCGCTGCTCATTCCCAAGTCTGCTGGAAGCACGGCACGGCGGGCCTGGAGCTGCTGGGTCTGGTCCGCCCGCCACTCATTCCCCAGTCCGCCTATTCTCAATATCTTAATCCAACTAAATTGATCATTTTTAGCACTTAATATGGATCATGTACTTTTAAAGATATATTATATATATGTATATATATATATATATATATATATATATATGTAAATTAACTGAACTCTACAACCCTAATGAACCAGATATCACTATACTGAAAATTGCTCATGCAGTAGACAAGTTTCTGGGCTTTTTGACCACCATGCATTCTTACATATTCACTTGTTTTCTCATCAAATTTCACTGCTTATTCATGTGTTTTGTGTATTCATCTTTTTTGCCCATATTTTTCTTTTTTGAGACAGGCTCTCACTTTGTAGTTCAGGCTGGCCCTGAGTTCACTATGTAGCCCAGGAAAGCCTCGAACTCAGCAATCCTCCTGCCTCTGCCTCCTGAGTGTTGGGATTACAGGTGTGAGTCACCACACCCGGCATTTTGCCTATATTTTTAAATACTGATTAATAGCTCTGATCATTTAAAACTTTGAGGTATTACCTGTCCTGGAACCAGTTCCTAAGCCCACCTTCCTAACTCTATATTTTATGTTTCTCTACTATTTAGGTACCCTATTTCAATAAATGCCATACTTAGCATTTATTGCATGGTATTGCCAATATTTTGTTATTTACCTCCCTCAAAATAGACTAAAATCCAATCTTTGAAATTCCTGGGGGAAGGTGATATCCTTTTTCTTTGTATTACCATCCCCTATCAGAGTCCAGATTGAAGTCTGTGCCATGGGATGCTCTTTTAACAAGATTGTTATAATTTACCCCCATTTCCAGCCATATACAGGTGAAAGGGAAACTATCAATAGTTATTCTGGAATAATAGAATAAATCTAGTTGTATGTTCACTTTCTTTTAAAAACTTCAAAAGGTGATGTCCCTTGTGTCATAATAAACCAATTTTCTCAGAAAGAAAATGGAAATTGATAGATCTGTGACTTCTTTTTGCAAGTCATTATATAAATTGTCCAAGAGACAATTACTATACATATATATTTTTCTTGTAGCTTAAAGTAGGACGTTATTTACTATGTGATGTTTAAATTGAGCTCATAGCATTAGTGACATTATTGTGAGTTTTGTTGCCGAATCCCATGGTATACAGATTGCACTCTTGAGGATTAGTGAGGTAGAGAGCTCTCTTCCTCTTATTCTTGCTGATTGTCGTTGAAGGAACAATTCTGCACCTCTTTCTGAGGAGGAATAGCAGTAGATAATCAGATAATGCCTAGTTTAGTAATTCAGTGTGGTCTCTGGTGCCCTAGTGTATGAATTTTACTCACGTTAGCTAGGTGATCATAGGTGAGTTACTCACCTGTGCATTACTTTCCTTTTCTGTAAAATATTAATAACACCAATGTCATTATTTTCATGCCCATTAAGTAAATACCTAAAACTACTTAGACTGGTGTGAGAGACTTGCTAGGTTCTATATAAATGTAGTCTTCTTAAATTATCCTAGCATAACTTAAAGAGTGAATGTCTTTGTGAATGAAATTGTTCTTCCTTTCTCTATCACCTGCAGAGGAAGGGAGGCTGTCTTCATCCATGACTCTTCTGCTTCTCTTATTTACGACACATGCCCATATATTTTTCTGAGAAATTGGCTTAGTTGGTTGTGACACTGAATCTTTGGATTATGTGGCCTTTGGTACAGATTATGATCCTGAAGTTTTAATTAGAGCTGAGGTAGAGGACATTTCTAGGTCTTAAGCTTCAGGCATGTATTTATAATGTTATGGAAAAATTATGCAGCTATTAAAGAATGTTATTTCCATCTTTATGTAGTTTGTTGGAGTTATTTGGGGAGAAACAATGCTTAGCTACATGAGGTTTGAAAATTCTTTCTGCCTTTAACCAACTTCAAATTATCTCATTAAAATAGCACTCCTTTACTGCACTGGTAAGGTAAGGTAAAGATCAGTGATAAATTAGTGCCAGAATAAGTAGTCCACAGAATCAATCACATGTTACCATCCTGCTAAAGAATTCATAACTTTCCCAATTTTAGAGTTTTTTCATTACCTTCATTTTTTAACCTTACTTGAGAAAAGCTTATACTAAGGTTTACCTCAGAGTTTTCTTTATATTTATCCTATCCTTCAAAAGTCAAATATATTTAAATACTAAATTTAAAACTGCATGGAATCATTATAATGATAAGCAAAAATTACCTTCTAGATACCATGTAGTCTAAATATATGTATGAAACAAGAAGAGGAACTAAGACAGAGTAGACTGTCCCGTGAAGCACCAGGCTTGCGCTCCCTGTGCTGCAAAGGGAGCTAGGCCAGTGTAAGTAAAGACACATTGGCGCCAATGGTAGAGGGGCTCCTGATGTGATTTTTAAAAATGGAATAAGGAAGAAAATCATTTGGTCAGCATAAGACTTTGCACTATCTAGTGCTTTTTATTTCTAGAAATCTTTTCTAGACATTTCGTTTGGGGGCAACGTTAGTTGGAGGAGGCAAAGAACATAAAACTGAAAACTCTGAGTTGTGAATACTGAGTTTGAATCACTGCCACTTACCAGAAAGTGTGATCTTACAACCATTTTGTTTCCTGAGCTGGTAAACATGTCAGACCACTTCCACTCCAGCAATTTAGTTCGGGATAAGGCATTATGTGATTTCAGAGGCCCTCTCACACATAGTTTCACACATTGAAGATGTTAAGAGTTTAGGAAATAATTTATTTGAAGTTTTAGATAAGTTAATGGGAAAATTGGCATTTTTCTCTGTCCAGTCCTAAAATTTTAGGAGTTATTTGTAAGGACTGACCTTTTTTAGCTTTATTGTTAATCCTAACTGAGACTGTAGAAGCAGCTCCAAGCTCATCAGCATAAAATCTATTTCAGGGCCTGGAGATCGAACCTAGAGCCTTTTCACTGAATTACATTCTTAGCATTTTCTTTTACTTTAATTTTAATAAAAAGTCTTACCAGTTTGCTCAGGTTTGGGTCAAACTTGCAGTCCTCCTGCATCAACTTCCTAAACTCAGGATTATAGATAAGCATCAAGCCCTGCTTATTTTTCTTAATTGAAAAAACATTACTAAGATCCTAATATCAATGAGACACGTGGTGGGAGTTGAATGATAACACCTATCCGCATAAGGTCTCATAGGAGAAACCTAAAAGAATACATATTGTATTAATCACTTCAAGTTTGCACAGTATTTTATTTTCACATTTTGGTAAAAAGGGTCTTCCATGAGATATCATTTTGGATATTATGAAGTTGCCAAGTACTCTGTTGGAAGGAAACCTGAGTGCTCTGAGGTGGGCAGGAGGGAGAGGACCTCAGAGAAACTGTCCAAAGCAGAAGGTGCTTAGTGATCCAGGGGGACCAATGAGTGAATCAAGGAAAAGGAAAGTTGGGACGAAGTGAGTAGCATGTGCAGAGACATAGTCATGTATGTGACATGTTCAGGGCCCATGAGTCATTCTATAAAGCACTACCCTGAGGGGAAGAGTAGGTGGTGATAAACCATGAAGCCATCAGAGCTCTGCTCATGAGAAGCCATATTAAGGGGTCTGAACTTTTATCTGAAGAACAATATGAAATCATTTAAGCATAATCTAGTATAAGTGGATTTGCAACAGTGACAGATTTCACAGCATCTGTCATGGAAGACAGTAGATAATGACAATGAGGAGAAGAATAAGGAGCATTCTAGAACACTGAATGTAAAACTACCTATTGCCAGACTGAAGTAACTATAGTAGTACTCTACAGAGGAGACCACCTCGGTGTCATCTTGAGTGGTTTAGGACAGAAACAAGATCTGGGCACCTGTCATTCTGGGTACCTGAGCTATTTGCCTGAACTCAACCTGACTCAACAAAGTCTGTATTTCCATTACCATTTCTGGCAATTTTGCGCTTCTGTCATCTTCTCCAAGTGCGGGGGGGGGGGGCAAATTTAGCTGGGTTTTGAATGTGTAAAAACCCCATTGTATATGAGTGTCTGAAAATCTCTTTCTTCACAAACACGCACTGAACAAGCAGAATCTGTTCTCAATAGGAAACAACTGTGCCACTGAAGTTGGCATACAATGTTGGAAAGAAAGCAAGTGACAGCTCTGCTGCCTACCAGGCTGCTTCTTCCAGCTTCCTGTTGAAAGTCCCTTTGGTTCTCTTTCTATCACCAAACACTAGAAAATTCTTGGTATTCGCATTTGCTATTGCAATTGTTTCAGAAGCTGAATTACCTTACCAAAGTGTGTCTTACTATTATGCCACCCTGCAGTCTAGGACGCTTCAAATAAGAGCCCCCGAAGACAAGTATTGTTCCTTCATTTGTCAAAAAACAAGGCACTGCAAAGTTGCAGTTTTGTTCACCACAGGAAGTGTTGCTTTGCGTAGTTTCATAAAAGTGGTGGGTGGGAACAACATATTACTAACAAAACAAAAGGAAAAGATCTAGAAAAGAATCATTTCTAACATGCCACTAAAAGTTTCTTTCTAGCCCTTTATATTTTTAACGTCCCATTGCTGAGCAGCACGTGGAAAACATGACCATGTTGACTAGGGCTGGGTTGCTAGAAAGAGTCCAAAAAAAAAGCACTAATAGCGGGACATAAATTCCGATGGACTTGTGGAATTAAGGTATGTTCCTGTCACTTACCACTTGTAGTGTTTTAGACAAATCTCTTAGACATCTCAGAGCTCACTTTTGACATTGTTGTAGTATAAGCACAGAGGGAAATATAATGTGTTGTTCAAGAGTATTTGAGACAACATTGAAAAACTTGGTCTTTTTCTGGCTCTGATTTCCATTAAATATTTTTTAAAAAATTATTGGATCTAATTATTATAGAAGGCAAATTTATTGAGAGAGAAAAAGAGAGGATAGGAGAGGGATAGAGAGGAAGGAAGGAGGAGAAGGAGAAAGAGAGGGAAGGAGAAGATGAGAGAAAGGGGTCATCATAGCTGGTTAATTCCCATAAAGGAACATGACATGTCAAGTATCTAAAAACAAAAAGGCTCATACAAGTTTGAGGATTTGAAAAGTGCTGTATGGTAGAATATTGAAGAATTTTAGATTAAAATATTAAAGATGAGTTCTTATCAGAAACACCTAACATTTAATATGTTAAAAAAGTGTTTTTCTGAATCTCTGGAGGGAATAGATAGGACACTTCAATTAGCATAATTAGGGAAATCTGAGGAATAGAAATAAGGGAACTATTTATAAAGATACAGATAGGGTATATTTAAATTGTGAGGACTAGTACAGTATACACATTCTAGGAAAGTCAGGATCTAGGTACCTACCCTAAACCAAATGAGTAAGAGAGAGAGCATGGCCTCTTACAGGTCCAGGGGCAGGGAGGGCTGTCTCCCAACAGGAAAGGAGCCTACCAGACAGTCAACAATCGGATCATTCTCCTTTCTCCTTTGAAGCTCTTGCTCATTCTTCCCTCTGAATGAATCTAAATGCAGCATCAGCAAAAGAGTACTTTGATACAGTAATGTGTGTGTATCAGCTCCTGAGGCACTAACCAGAAGAGAAAAAAGCGAAGAATAGTTCTTATGTGGCCCTGCAGGGCATTTCCTATAAAGGAATGTGTCTTTATTCTAATGCCATTGGAGTCCTTAGTCCTAGAATTCTTTGCCTTCTGGTGCCAGTGGTTGTCGTGCTGACAGACACTTCTCCAGGTCAGACTTAGGGTTCTGATTTCTTGGGTTCACTGCCTGGCCCTACTATTTGCTAGCTAAGTAGCCTGTGTCAAATCGTTTAATCTCTCTGTTGCTTGTTTTTCTCAACTACAAAATAAGAATAATAATGATAATTTTCTATTAAGATTATTGAAAATAATGAATTCAATAATACACCAAAAGTTTTTACAACAATGACTGACAAGAGAAACTAAGAAATTTTTATCTCTCAATTTCATATTATTAATATTTTCAAAGCATAAAGAATTGAAATTTAGAGACTTATTTGAAATCATCTAACTAGTAAATGTTTGAAGTGAGAGGGGGCAAAATTTCACTGGGCTACAGCAACTCTAATAATGGTCATCGTCACCTGTTCTGACAGACCCATCTATTCATTATGCATCTCAAGAACCCATCATGGCACACAATTTTTCCTCAATAAATTTTGAAGAATGAGTACACAAAACTGACTGACAGAAAGCACAGATATAATTACTGCAGGACAGCAAAGAGCTCCCCTTGCAAACCTCAAAGTCTACTCTATAGTATTATGCAGGTAATTCTATAAATAATAAAAAGGGACTTGGCTTCAGTAAGGTACTGAGATTCAGAAATGAACTGTAAACAATTGAGGACATACTGTATCACTTCTCTAAGGTCCATTAGTTTGTTTGAATATTTGAATCACCTTTGTAAAGTTTTCTTCCTCCTAATTCTTTGTATTTATTGGAGGTAGAAATGTTCTTTTGTTTCTAGTGGGGTTTTTTGCAGCCAGCAGTCTCTGAAGTCTGAGGTTTTGTTGATGTTTGTAGAGAAATAATGCAGTGTTCATTGTAGCATTCTAATGATCTTATTGGAATTCTGTTTTTCATCTAGAATTCAAAGTATAACAAAAACCTGGAGATTCTCTAGAAAAATTGAGTCTATAAATTTGTAAAGAGTCCTATTTATAGTTTTACTTGGATGGAAGTAAAGTAGGATTCTTAAATGATAAAACAGGTGACTTAGGCATCTTAGAATTCTAATGCTCCTAGAATGAATCACGTTTATAGCTTGGTGATAATAAATCCATAAAGAAAATAGAGTAAGATACCTGGTCAGAATTCCTTGGACATATCACTGATACTGAGCAAGGCAATTTTGTTATTTGCCTTTGTATATTTTGTTATTTGCTTTTGTATATATTTGTGTATGAGAATAGTAATTTACCTTCTCACCAATGACTTTAGAATTAGATGACTTTTTTTCTGTAAACATGGTGTGAATAATATAAAGACTAATAAAAAACCCACTTGTATATATTTACAGGTATACATATTGTCCTGTGTGCTGCTTCTGTTGTGTGAACGGAGGTTTTTTTCTTTATTTGGTCAGTTTGGGGCTATGGCTTCATATAAAAATTTATCTTTCTGCCAGGCATGGTGGCTCACGCCTGTGATCCCAGCACTCGGGAGGCAGAGACAGGCAGATTGCTGAGTTCGAGGCTTGCCTGGACTACATAGTGAGCTCAGAGCCAGCCTAAACTACAAAGCGAGATCCTGTCTCAAAAAAAAAAAAATCTTTCTGCCATTCTATCTTAATGTTGACAAGTCCAGCAGATAATAGCAAACTGGGAACATTTTTAATAGTTGACTCTCAGAAAGTATAATGCTGCATTGTGACTCAGTCTCTAAAAATTCACTCAAAGCAGCAAACATTTTTTCTTCTTTTTTTTTCTGCAACAAATATTTTCTAAGTATTTAAGAGTCAAGTGCTATCTTTAAGGGCTCTCTAAATAAACATTAATAAAATACTCTTTTCCTCAGGAGTTAATGGCTTATTATAATAGAGTGCATCAACTGAGTAAGAGTTTTAGGAAAGTAATTTAATCATTTTTCTTTAAAGTTTCATTTGTGTCATGTATAGTATAGGGATAGTAATTATGGCATTTACAATTGCTAAATAGACAAAGTAGACTGATAATTACAAAGCTCTTAGCACAATGTGTATCATGCAAAGGATACTAAACTAATAATTATTTTTATTGCTACTAGGAAGAACACACATTGAAACACACCTTACTGTGGTATATGCTACTTAGTGACAGACTAAATGTAGTTTTTGGAAAATCTTTAGTATCTTCCTTGACACATACACTTTTAGTTACATTTCCAAAGAATAGAATGTTAGACATGACATCATAGGCATTTCATGAACATACGAAAAGAAATTCTCTGATAGAAATACACATATTTCTGTGAATTCCTGCAGGCATTTGCAAGTTGTCTCTGGCACTCTAACAAAGGGACATTGTATGAGCCTTAGATTCATTTTGAGACTTAAATAATTAACATGATACAGGAGAAAAGAAATATCCAAAAATGTTTGGCAGTTCTCATTGAAATTTAATAAAAGAGTACTTTTTTATCCTTTCTGTTGAATAGAGAATGTTTTTCAATGACAATGTAGAGACAAGACTGACATCCTGTGAAATTTTAAGATTTATGAATCTTTTGGGCTATAATTAACTTAGCAATTTTTTTAGAATTCAAATAGGTACATTCTTTTGTGCAAAGAACATGGATTTTCATCTCCTCTAATAACAATTTGCCATTTGTTATATATTTAAGTGTTTTGTTTTGGAGTTTCAGTTAACTAGTGATAGAGTGTCATACAGAATAAATTATGAGAAACTGAGCAAGCACAGAAGGAAAGATGAACCACGGGAAGATTTGAAAGTTTTAAAGAGTTTGGGTGGGTGGTGTGCTAAGTTATAAAGAAACATTAAACCAGTAAAAAATGAGAAGGAAAGAGTAGAAAGGTATTTCTGGGTACAATAGACATTGTACAATTAGAAAAAAATAGAATTAGAGATTGAAATATTTGTGGTAAGTGGTCCATTTGCAAAAAATGACTTCAAAATTCCTCTCTTTGAGCCAGGCGTGGTGGCTCATGCTTGTAATGCCAGCACTCGGAAGGCAGAGACAGGAGGATTGTTGAGTTCCAGGTTTGCCTGGGCTACATTGTGAGCTCAGGGCCAGCCTGAACTACAGAGCAAGACCCTGTCTCAAAAAAAAAATAAACAAGCAAACAAAAAACTTTTCCTCAGTCATATATTTAGGTATCACTTGAGAGAATCAAAGGTAGAGAAGGTGGCTAACATTTATTGAATGCTTCCAAATACACAAGCCCTTCATGTACATTTCACCTGCACAAAAATCCTCTGAACAGGCATAATTATGCATTACAGAATAAACATATCAAACGGAGTGTGATTATTGTTTTCTTCCCTCAATACTTAAAACAGTGCCCATCACATACTATATCCTCAATATATATTTTTGAAATATAAATTAAGTGAACTAATCTTTAATTGATGCTGAGTAGAAAATAATATTTTCTGGGTAATGAATAGCTATTATGAAATAGTCATAGTATATATAAGAAGTCACAGAAGTTGGATTTGGATCCAGGTTTAGGTTTATGTGCCAGCAAGATATAATTTTTCAAGAACCTCATAATACCTGTCCATGTGGCATTTTCACAAAAGAATGAAAATCTGTAAAATTCTCAGTAAGGTAGATGCTACTGATACAGAATTAGAATGTATCCAGGAAGCATACAGAGCTCTTGATCCCTGTTGGATTATTTTTCAATCAGATCCTTTCCTGATCAGTAGAACAGAAAAAAGATTTTCATGTATCTTTGTCAGTTGCCACAAATCCTTTTTTTGGACCAAGTATAAGTAATAAAAACACAACTAAGTGATGCTGAGGACGTACTGTGACTTCATGTTATTTCAACAGGTATTTGCTGAGTGCAAACTCTTTCTGCATGTTTTTGTTTGAAGTATTAAGGTTTAGGGATATAGTGGCAAATTCTTGCCTGAATTGGTTTGCAATTATACTTTTGGTTGAAAACAAGAATCAAATCAGTGATTTCTGGTTATATGAAAAAAATAAAGATATAAATGAGTTCTAGAATGCATAATAGATACTGTGAAATAGTAAATATTCAAAGGGATGAGGGTTAGGAGTAAGTAATAAGGGGAAAGAAAAAAATTTGATGGCTGGGCGTGGTGGCTCACATCTGTAATCCCAGCACTCGGGAGGCAGAGGCAGGAGAATTGCTGAGTTCAAGGCTTGCCTGGGCTACATAGTGAGCTCAGAGCCAGCCTGAACTACAACGCGAGACCCTGTCTCAAAAAGCAAAAAAAAAAAAAAAAAAAAAAAAAAAAATCTTTTCGTGCCGGGTGTGGTGGCTCACACCTGTAATCCTAGCACTCGGGAGGCAGAGACAGGAGGATTGCTGAGTTCAAGGCTTGACTGGGCTACATAGCTCAGAGCTAGCCTGAACTACAAAGGAAGACCCTGTCTCAAAAAAAAATTTTTTTTTCATGTAAAAAAAGGAAACAAATCTTATGCATATAGCAGCGGGGATTGTAGGGTAGATAAGGGAATGGTAAAAATGAGAATTAAGTCATCATATACTGGTACAACTTGATGTTGAGTGTGATTGTGATTTTGTGTGTGTGTGTGTGTGTATGTATAGTGTACTAATAAAGACTCAAATTAAAAAATAATGATGTTTGCTAAAATTACAGAATGAAACTATGTGGGGTTAATTCTGAGAATTTCCATTTTCATCCAGAGCCAGGGACCATTCTGAAGGATAGCCATATTTAGGGATACTGACTTAGCAACAGTTTAAAATTCTTTCCTGCTTTTGAATTCTATGACTTTGAATTACTCTAAAACTTGCTCACAAATACAAGGAGAAATAAAGAGGTGCACATTTCTTCTGGCAAAACATTACTCTGAAAGAATACAGCAAGGCAAAAGGGTGAGATTGGGTAGGAGGAAAACTTGGTCTGGAAGGTCATGGGCCATGTTGGCTGCCACAAAACTGAATGTGGAATGGCTCAGACCAGATAACAGGTTTACTATGCTGTTTATGAGGGAAGAACACAAAGCTTGTTGAAATGCTGGTGAACTACATAAAAGAATTTGTTAGAACAGTTTAAACATTGGTATTTAGCACTGTCTTGCACCTAGTGACCTTCAGTGAATGTTTGTTTAAAACATAATTACTAGGGTACTTAGTGGGGGAAGTGAGTGATTAGGCTGAGGGTGAAGTAACCGAGTAGTATATTTCACCAGGAGTAAGGAAAGCAGTTTGACTTGGCTCTGATAAAACTCTAAAGGAGGTTTCCAATAGGAAAAAGGAGCCACAGTACCTAGATGTTCTGTGTAATGGAAAGATGAATTTTATTACTTACCTAGCACTTTGCAGTACTGTTCAGTTACTTTAAATACGAATATAATAAAGGGACTCAGGATGAGTCTAGTACATCTTTAGCATCCATACTACACCAAGTGCTATAAAGTGGATTGCAAGTTAAACTCATTTTTAAGATACTGTCACTGTGGTGATTGATTTTAAGAGCTTGAGAGTTGCCTAGTAGATTAATAAAGGGTATTTCTGTGGGTAAGTCATAGGGACATAACCTTTGATATTCTATCTGGTCTCTGACCCCTTCCTCTTGGGCTCTCCCCACGTGCTGTCTTTCCTGACTGGGCATGGACCGAAACCAAGAGCCAAACTAAAACTGTTCTTCTTCAAGTTTAAATGTCAGGTTTTTTTTTTTTTTTTTTTTTTTTCTTTTTGGAGACAGGGTCTCGCTTTGTAGTTCAGGCTGGCCCTGAGCTCACTATGGTGCCCAGGCAAGCCGCCGCGAACTCAGTAATCCTCCTGTCTCTACCTCCCGAGTGCTAGGAGGTATGACAGGCGTGAGCCACCACGTCCGGCATTGTGGTATGCGGTGTTGATTGTTGGTGGGCGTGTCTCCACGCCCAGCATTATATGTGGTTACCGGGGATCGAACTCAGGTCCTTGTGGTTGCGAGGCAGGGGCCGGAACCACTGAGCTAACCCTCCGGCCCAAATGTCAGTTATTTTGTACACTGAAGCAGGTGCCAGTAAGTCCAATTATAGGCAGAAGTTCACTACAGTTCCATGAGAGCTGTGGCATAGCCTTTGGGTTGAGTTAAAAGCTCCTTGCTGTACTCTGAACTCTCACTCTGGGAAAAAGCACTGTGATGAGCTTTTATTCTGGCTCTGCTTTAATGACCATATATTCACCCTTCTGTTAAGGTCTAGGAGGGCAAGCATCATGAGGTGGACCTATAACCTCAGCCCTCAAAGGCAGAGCCAGGAGGATTCCTGTGTGTTCAAGGACACCCTGGGCATCAGAGCCAGAGTCTGTCTCAAAAAAACAAAAAATGTAGGGTGTGGTGGCTCACGCCTGTAACCCCAGCACTCCAGAGGCAGAGGCAGGAGGATTGCTTAGTTCGAAGCAATTGTTGATGTTTCATATAGTAATTATATTTGTTAATATTCATAATGGTTATGGTGACTACCATCTTACTACTTGCACATTTTCCTCAGGCACAATGCTTTGAAACGCTTTCCATGCTATGTTCAGTTTGTGACAGCCCAGTAAGCGAGATTCCTGTTGGATCGCCAATGAAGAAAATGAGTTTTATACAAACTGAGGTCTTTAAGGCATGCAGCTCATGTCTGGTGCAGTAATTTGATCCTAATTTGTCTGACTCGTCTATATTTTAAACATTAAAGTAGCTCTAAATGAAATACATCTGTCCATATTACTTGATAGTATTATCTAGACATTAATTGTATTTTAAAAATAATTTTAAAGGTATAATAATGTCTATATGATACATACAAAGTATAGTATATACTTAGGAACATGCTTGAAGAAGCTATATCAAAATTTTAGCATTTTTCTCTAGGTTATTGAATTCTTCTGTTCTGCCCTGCATTTTTATTTCCTGTATTTCTCATAATAAGGATTTATTGTTAAAGGACTAATTACAAGCTATGAATTAAAATGGAATATTTTAATGCATTAGATTATAAAAAAGAACACCAAAATATTGAAAGATTTTATTTAACTAAGAGATCTATGAACATGCAGTAATATTATTTTACTTTTAATT
>PVIC010005339.1:14726-26889 GCA_004025085.1 Thryonomys swinderianus
GAACTGAGCTGCTATGAACAAAGGTGTACATCTGTCTTTCCAATGTGAGTTTTTAAATTCTTTTGGGTATATTCCTAGCAGGGGGATAGCAGGGTCAAATGGAACCCCTAGTCCTAGTTTTCTGAGAAATCTCCACACAGATCTCCACAATTGTTGCACAAGTCTGCAATCCCACCAACAGCGGTTTAACTTTTTGAGGGTAATGGTCATATGTTTGTGGCACTGCTATTTACATTACCTGATACATTGTTTACAGTACTATAAACTTTAATGCATATGGATTGTAGAGCACACAAACAGTCTTCTATTTATCCTTCTTTGTATTTTCAGTAGAACATAGCATTTAGATTCAGGAGTTAGAGCCAATGGAACTGACAATTGGTGCTAACTTTCCACATTTTCTCTACACTTTCTGTTTGAAAGGTGTAAAGAAATGTGTTCATGTACAGCTTTGTTACCTGAATAGAAAAACAAGTCATGTTTTGTTCATCTTTTCTTTGACAGCAAGGAAAAGCCTAGCTATCATTTTAGTTATTACTGAGTTTTAATCCTTTGCTCAAATGACACCTTTTTTCCAAGGCTTTCTTGCATTGTTCTAGACTCAGTTCATTTCTGGAGTTGCCTGATTTCCATTTTGCTCTTTATACTTCATAGGTTTATTCACATGCCCTGCAATTATTAATTCTGAGTGTTTTCTCTACTCTGATATAAGCAGAAACACAAAGTCTCTTTCCTTTCTTCTCCAGAAGTACAGTCTATGATACATGGTGAGAAACAGCTGAACAGGAATGTTGGCTTGTTTCCCAGATAATTGAAAGACTGATAAAAGACCTCCTTGAGAAAATAACACTGATTCTTAAAAATTTATTACTTTGGGGGCTGGGGATTTAGCTCAGGTGGTATTGTGCCTACCTTGGAAGCACAAGGACCTGAGTTCAATCCCCAGTACCACCAATATATATATTAATTATATATTAATATAATTATTATATTATATATTAATATATATTAACACATAAAGATTGAAAACAAAAATATGTCCTTACAAATGGAAACCCACACTGAAAGTCTATCAGAATGTGCTTTCTGTCAGCTCTCTACCTTAATATATAGTGTAAACAACATCAAGATCCATCAACCTGCCACCCCTCCCCATTTACTTTCCTTTTCCCCATTCACTTCCCTATTTCTCCTTCCTTGAATTTTCTCTTTTACTATTTCACAATACCTATTGTACATTGTGATTCTCACTCACACCTTTAATTTGTCAGACCAGAAAAATTATTCAGTATTTACGTTTCCTACTTATTTCATTTAAGAATATGGTCTCAATATGCGTCCGTATAGCTATAAATGTCTCAAGCTTATCATTTTTTTGTTTTTGAGACAGGGTCTCACTTTGTAGTTCAGGCTGGCTCTGAGCTCATTATGTAGCCTAGGCAAGCTTCGAACTCAGCAATCCTCCTGTCTCTGCCTCCTGAGTGCTGGGATTACAGGTGTGAGCCACCACACCCGGCATCAAGTTTATCATTATTTTTGGCTGAGTAGTTCTTCAATTCATTCATTCATTTTTTGAGACAGGGTCTTACTTTGTAATCAGATTGGTCCTGAGCTCACTATGTAGCCCAGGGAAGCCTCAAACTCAGCAATCCTCCTGCTTCTGCCTCCTGATTGCTGGGATTACAGGCATGAGCCACCACACCCAGCATTGTGGTGTATAGTACTGATTGCTGGTGGGTGTGAGTCTCCACACCCAGTATTGTATGTGGCTACCAGGATTGAACCAAGGACCTTGCGCTTGCTAAGCAGGCAAAAACCACTGAGCTAAATCTACGGCCAGTACTCCATTTTATAAAAACCGTATCTTCTTTATTCAGTTGCCTGTCAATGGGAATTCGGGTTGTTTCCATGATCTAACTATAACAAACTGAGCTGCTATAAACATGGGTATGCATATATCACTGTGGTATGATGCCTTTAATTATTTTGTAAGTATATCCAGCAGGAAAATAACAGAGTCATATGAGATCTCTAATCTTATTTTTTTCAGGAATCTCCACACTGAATTCCACAGTAATTGCACTACTCAACACACCCACCAATAGTGGAGAAAAGTTCTTTCTCCCAACCCTGACAACTTGCCAGCTTTTTTTATTGATTGATTTCTTTATAGCTGTCATTGTTTTCTGGAATGAGGTGGAATCTCAGCAGTGTTTTTATTTGCATTTCTTGAATGACCAGTGATGTTGAATATTTTTTCATACGTTTATTTGCTCTTTTACTTCTTTATCTGAAAAATTTCTACAATTTCCCATTTTTGTCTTTAAATTTGGGGGTCTGATTTTTTCAAGTTCTTCCTATATTCTGGAGAGTAGTCCTTTGAAAAACAGCCGGTAAAAATTATTGTCACATTGTAGATTGTCTTTTTGCTCTATTAGTGGTTTCTCTTGCTATGCAGAAGCTTTTTAGTAGAATGAGATCCCCATTATTTATTCTTTCTGCTAGTTCCTATGCTGCTAATGTTTTACTCAGAAAGTCTTCCTCTATGCCAAATACAGCTTTTTTCTGTTTGATTTATCTCACTTAGTACACTCTTCTTCAGTTCCTTCAAAATGCCCCAAATTACAGAATTTGTTTTTAAGTTACATGATTACTTTTTTCCTTATTCATTCACTTATGGACATCTTTGGTATCATAATTTAGGTATTGTTAATAGTACTGCAATAATATGGAATGCAGACATGTCTTCAGCATACAGATCTCAAAATTTTCAGGCACTAACTCAGAAGGAGGAGTGTCAAATCCTATGGCAGTCCTATTTTTAATGTGCATGTGTGTGTGTGTGGGTGTGTGTGTGTGTGTTAAGAAACAGTGTTTACTGTAATGCTGTGGTGATTTATATCCCTGCCCACAGTGTTGGAAGGTTCCCTTTCCTGCACCCCCTTTAAAACATTTTTTATCCTTTGTATTTCTGATAACAGTTATTCCAAAAATGTAAGGTGATATCTCCTCATGATTTTGATGTACATTTTGTAATGATCAGTGATAAAGAACATTTTTGTGTATTTATTAACCATTCTTATATTATTTTAGAGTTGGGTGTTCAAACCCCTCATGTGTTGCTCAATTATATCATTTGTTTACTTCATAAAAAGTTATTTGAGTTCTTTAGATATCTTCAGTTTTAATTACTGGTCAGCTGTGTGACTGTTCTCTCATATTATAAGTTTTTTCCTCATTTTGGTTTTTATTTATGTATTTATTTATTTTTGCAGAAGCCTTATACTTTCACGTAATTTTATTTTTCTGTTGTTGCTTTTATTGACCACACGTTTGGGGACAAAACTAAAAATCATTATTTTGACGTGTATCATTTTTCCCATTTGCTTTCTTTTAACAGTTGCACAATTTCTAGTTATATGTTCAAATATTTAATCCATTTTGAGTTGAAAGATTCACATGAACTAAGAGAAGGATCCAATATTATTCTGCATGAAAATAGCTGAGTCACTTGAGATTACTACTTTTAGTCTTTTGAGGAATCTCCATACTAATTTCCATAGTGGTTGTAGCAATTTATACATTTTATAGTCCCATCAATAATCAAGAAGGGTCCTTTTTCCCCCACAGCCTCCTGATATTTGCTGTTATTGATTTCTTGATGACAGCCATTCTTTCTGGAGTGAGATGCAGAGTATGTTTTTTTTTTTCTTTTCTTAAAAATTTGACTTTATTGGTACATTTTTTCTTTTTTTTAGACAGGGTCTCACTTTGTAGTTCAGGCTGATCATGAGCTCACTATGTAGCCCAGGCAATCCTGGAATTTAGCAATCCTCCTTCCTCTGCCTTCTGAGTTCTGGGATTACAGGCGTGAGCCACCACACCCAGTATTGTTGTATGTGGTTACCAGGGATGGAACCAGGGCCTTTGTGCTTGCTAGGCAGGCGTTGGAACCACTGAGCTAAATCTCTGGCCCTATTGGTACATTTTGTACATCTATTATGATCATGTTCAACATTAAGAACTTGTATTTGTACATGACACATTTTTTATTTAAATCTTTATTGGTACATTATATATAAACATCATGATCACACTCAATATTAAGAATTTGTACCAGTACATGACTTCTCATTTTTTTCCTATTCCCCTATACACACACAAATCCCCTGCCCCATATACATAAGCTTTTTTCCCTTTTTTAAATTACTGTTACATTTTTCTTTCCCCTCATTACTTACCCCTGCATCCAATTTCCCTTTCAATATACGCATTCTAGAATTCATTTACCTCTTCAGTGTCTCATACCAGAGAAAATATACGATATTTACAGATCTGTGACCTATTTGTTTCACTTATGAGTATGTCCTGAAGATACATCCATTTGAGTATAAATAAACTTATTATTATTTATGGCAGAGTAATACCATTTCATAGAAAAACCACATCTTCATCCAGTCTCCAGTTGATGGGTATTTGGATTGTTTCCAAGATTTAGCTATCACAAACTGAGCTGCTATAAACATGGGTACACATATGTCACTGTGGCATGAATCTTTCCTTTCTTTTCTGTATATCCCTAGCAGGAGAATACTAGGGTCAAATGGGACCTCTAATCTTAATTTTCTGAGAAATCTCCATACTGATCTCCATAGTGGTTGTACCAGTCTACATTCCCACCAACAGTGGAGAAGGGTTCTTTTTTCTCTGAAGTGCTGCCAGCATTTTTTGCTGGCTAATTTTGAGATAGCAGCCATTCTTTGTGGAATGGGATGAAATCTGAGAGTTGTTTTCATCTATATCTCTTGAATAACTAGTGATATCGAACAGTTCTTTATGTGCATCTTAGCTGCTTTTACATCTTCCTCTGCAAAGTGTCTGTTCATTTCAGATATTCAATTTTGAATTGGGTCTTTAAATTGGGGGTGTGATTTTTTAAGCTCTTTATATATTCTATATAGTAGCCCTTTGTCTAAGAAATAGCTGGTAAAGATTCCCATACTGTTGAGTGAGTGTGTTTTAATTTACATTTCTTAAATAGCCATATACACTGAGCATTTTTTTCACATATTTAGTGGTCAACTCTATTTCTTTATCTGAGAAACATGATGCCCACATTTTACTTGATATTTAAATTTGGGGGTCTATTTCTATTTCTTTGTAACTAGATATTAATCCTTTTCCTGAGGAATAGATGTCAATATTTTTCCACTTTGTAGGTTGTCTGTGCACTCTGTTGGTGGTTTCCTTTGCTGTGCAGAAGCTTTTAATTTCATGTAATTCCATTTGTTAAATCTTGGTATTATTTTCTTTTTGTAATTTGAAAGTAATGACTTATTTTCTGCTTAACCTTTCTTTGTTTTTATTCAGTTAAACCAGACTCTAATATAAAAGACCATTGATCCTTATTATGTATATATGAGACATTCTCAGTATACTCAAACTAAAAATCAGTACATTATAGATAAAGTGAATAAAAACCACTGGAAAATATTTTTCTATATATTCTCTGTGAAAATTGAAAGAACATATCTATGATCTCAGCCTCATGAGTGCTACAGGACAGTCGTTACCAATTATGTTATATGTATAGTGTGGCTCTATGTCAAGTTATGCTTGTCTCAAAATCAGTCCTCACGGAAAGGAAAATGCCCAGCAAATTCACACAACCTTAGGGACATCTCGGCATAGGGTAGAAACAAAGACAGTGGTTAAAATGGGATGGCTATAAACAGTTTGGCATATGAGATCAAATCTGGGCTCTGCTGCCTTCCTTCCAGGTGGTTATAAGCATATTCCTTTTGCTAAAACTTAAGTTTGTCAGGTACACACTTAGTAGTAATGGTGCCTTAGTAAACAATTATTGGGGAGATTAAATTAAAACATTACAGAACATGTATAAAACATTTAGCAGGTCTGAGTGGTAGGAGCAGATGCTTTAGCTAACATCCTTGCCAATGAAGTCTTTTTGCCTCAGTACACTGCGATTTTTTTCCCCTGAATTTCCTTGGTATTTTTATTAAGTACAGTTTATTGATCCTGTCAAATAGATTATCTAGAGTTGGCTTAAAAAATCTATCTAACAGCCAGGTGTGGTGGCTCACGCCTGTAATCCCAGCACTTGGGAGGCAGAGACAGGAGGATTGCTGAGTTCGAGCCTTGCCTGGACTACATAGTGAGCTCAGGGCCAGCCTGAACTACAAAGTGAGACCCTGTCTCAAAAAAAAAATCTATTTAACAATAATAAAATAAAATGCAAGATGAAAAATTTTGACTTTTTGTAGAATTAGGCAATATTTTGCAACATGTATTGTAGTTTTTCTGAGTTTACGTATAATATTCCTCACTATGTTAGAAACTGCTCCAAAGGAAGAACACATTCAGCCTTAGCATGTATCCCTAACATCTAGGATAGTATTTTAGTATAATAGCTGTCAGTGAAGTGAATACTGTACAATCACATACCTTTCTTGTTTCTTTTTGGAGAGTTCTGTACAGTTTGACAAAAATATGTACTTTAAGACTGTATATATGTGCATTCATATATATATGTGTATATATATATATATATATATATAGAGAGAGAGAGAGAGAGAGAGAGAGAGAGAGAGACAGGCAGACAGACAGCAAGAGCAAGACAGAGATAGATAGAGAGAGAAATTCAGTGAAACCAAATACATTGTGAGTGTTTGGATACAGATTCTCTTATTCTGAATCATTCCATGTTATAATTTAAGTATCCTTGGAGGCCAGGAGTTATTTTGCTACAGCATGCTTTAAGAAGCTAGTGAATTTCTGACTACGCTTATTTTGTTTTTAGAAACTACAAGCAATCATTTAAACTATGATGGTTTTAGACACATTAAGAAGTGCAAATTGAGACGCTAGAAATAGACAAATTTCTGTGGTTACATATTAAATTTTCTGGAAGTTGACCCAAAAGGCTACAGATGTTTTGTTATTTGTTTTACACAGTAGCAGAGACATTTCTCAAGAACTTGAGCTTATTTTATTCTTCCAAACATATTTGGTCCCAACATGGGTCAAGGGAGTAAATAAACTTTAAAGAAAGTATTGGCTTCTTTAAAAAATGTAACACTGTAGTAAAATAAAGGTGCCTCTCTTCCCAGATCCCGTCTTCTGCTTTCTCTGCATTTCTAAAACCATAATTGTATGTGTATGTATGTTGTACACACACACACATATATGTATGTATGTATGTGCCTTGTATGTATAGATCCTGTATGTATATAACCAAGGGTCATATTCAAACCCTAGGTATATATAAGATTTTAAATATTAAAGGTGAGTATTTTCATTTCAGTAACCATGTTTATTATATGGTTAACTTGTATCTGTTAAGTTGCTCTATTTTTCTATTTAGAAAATTAATAAAATATAAAGTTATACAAATAAGAGCAGGCAAATAAATATTTTGCCAAAAAAGACTACAAATGTGCAATAATAACATAAAAAGCTTTTTAGTATCTTATCAGTGAAATGTAAATCAAACCACAGTGAGATTTCTAACATCTAGGTGGGTGCCATCAAAATAAAAAAAAATATCTGAACACTGGTGAGAAGGTTAACACACAGGTTTAAACACTGTTGAAAGGATTATATAATAACACAGTAACTATATAACACAGTGGAGGGTACTTTAAAAAATGAAACATAAAGCCGGGTATGGTGGCTCACGCCTGTAATCCCAGCACTCGGGAGACAAAGTCAGGAGGATTGCTGAGTTCAAGGATTGCCTGGGCTGTAGTGAGCTGAGGGCCAGCCTGAACTACAAAGCTAGACCCTGTCTCAAAAAAAGAAAAAGAAATATAAAAAATCCATTATAATCCAGCAATTCCACTTCTAGGTATATATCTCAAAGTGTTCAAAATTTGAATGCGTAATGCTCTTTTGTGCATCATAGCAGTATTCACAATAGGTAATGTATAGAGTCAACTCTATTCACCAACTCAGATGTATGGGTAAAGAAAATGTGATTCTCATGTGCACCAGAATACAATTAAAAGTTTTAAGAATAAGGAAATCCTGTAATTTGCAACATGGATGAATCTGGAGAGCATTATAAGTGAAATAAATTAATCACAAGGCAAATATTACATAGTTTCATTTACATGAGATATTTAACATAGTTGAAGTTAAATAAATGGAACATAAAGTAATGTTTGCCAGATTAAAGTAGTTGAACCCAGGAGAGACTATGACAATGTTTGCCATGGGTGGGAGAGAGATTTGATAAATAGGTACAGCATTACTATAGGAATAATTTAAAGAGATCTGCAATACATTAACAGCTGTAGTTAACAACAATAATATTGTATACTTTGGAATTTGTTACAAGGCATTCTCATTTCAATTGTTCTTTCAGTGAAAAGGAATCAAGGAACATCAGTCCTATTCCATGGATATTTCCATATGTTCAAACTCACTACAATGTATATACTTATTGTTCTTTGCATATCAGTTATACTTCAATAAACTTACTTTAAAAATTAAAATAAATTAACCTTTTAAAAAACTTAGTTTAGAAATAATTCTGTTTAGAAATAAAGAAACTAACAGATAGGAAATGACCATGTAGTTATTTCTAACATATAAATGGTTGATATTCAAGAAGCACTACGTCACAGCATAAATTGATCCAAATATTCTTGCATTTAAAATTTTTCTATCCAAAATAATACTTCCTCAGCTACTCTTCCTTAACCTATTGAACCTCTATATAATACAGAATAGTTTAATGTTTTAATTTTGTCTGATACAGATGATAATTTTTTTAAAAGTCTGTATTATTTTTCTGCAAACATACTACCTCCATGGTAAATGTTAAGGGAACTCATTTAACACTCACTAATAACCTGCTACTGATGATGAGTATTGGAAAAGATGAATGGATTCCAGAGATGGACTCAGCACTGTTTGGTTGCCAAATGGCTGGGCTGGGTGGTTATGGAGAGGCATCAGAGATGAAGTTACATTTTGCTACGTAATACTGTTTGTTAAAATATATGGTGAATGGAAGTTGAGGGAGAAGGGAAAAGGTGATTTTAGAAAAAAGACCTGAGATGTATCATATACAAATACCAGTTCCCCACAAGGAGTGTAAGGCTTATGTACTACAAATATATGGTAACAAAATATGAAAATAAAATAAAATATAATTTCTCTAGTTATAAACTGTCCCCATCTTGTTAAAAGTACACATTTTATGTGCACATTTAAAACAGTATAAACCTAAAGGCTATTGATACTTTCATAACACTCAAATTATTCATTTTAATAGAATTATCATATAACACTAAGAAATGCATTAAATTTAATTTTGTTTTTGACAGTGTTGATATTCACCACATTCTCACTCATGTCTCATGGGATTTTCATTTATTTGGCCAGAGATAGCTGTTACTTTAACAGTGAAATGAAATCTCTCAGGTTCCCTGGCATTTTATGGTCAGTAAACTGTCTAAAAATATAACTTTGCTAGCATTCATTTTGCTAGAAAATGAAATAAAATGAGTTTTCAGGATAACATTTTCTTTACTCATTACACTGCTGTTTAGTTTTATGTTGGTAAAATTTTCAGTTTGTTTGTTTCTGTCATCTTTGCCAGCTTTCGGTCTATTCAGTGGTCTGCACTAACAGAGGTAAACTTAGGTCCTGGTCCCTGAACCAGGGAGAACCTGGGAGTAGATTGGGGGTTTTCTTTCTTCTGAATGGCAAGTGGGCTTTGACTTGGGTCTGTGGCCCGTGTCTTGATATCTTGGTCCTTTAGATAGGCTCCAGCGTACCTGAGGACATTGAATTATGTCTGAAGAAGCACATGGGCACATGTCTGTGTTTCACTTCCCACTGGTTTAGAATTGCAAAACAGTTAACTTTAGATATATTTCCAGTTTGGAAAGTCATAACATCAAAATTATTGACTGTGTACCAGTCACTTAGTGGGATAATCCCATTCTCAACACTACTGCTACACATTTGCCTCCAGACACAGGCCCTTTTCCAAGGCCAGAGGCGCTGTCCTCCTGAAACTGTTTGGTAGCCAAATTCCAAACACAATTATGAATTATTTCATCTAGTGACCAGATGGGCCAGTTTCCCTGTATTCTTTTTCTTTATCCTTTTTCTCCCAGAGTAATAAGATCCCTGAGCTTTCTCAAAGCTCACTGAGACAATTAAGTATTGATCCCACCTAAAGTTCTTAGAAAAATCTTTTACATCTCTTGGCCTCAGTTAAGAAGACTGAGTGCTCTACCTTCTTGAGGTCCTTGTAGTTCTAATATTCTAGGAAAAATAAGTCCTACGACAAGTACACAGAGTACATGAAAGAAAAAGTATCTGACATAAACCTTCCCAAATATGATTTCTAGTTTACTTTACTTTTGGATTCATAGGTTGACCTTTCTTTCTTTCTTTTTTTAAATGTGCTTGCCAATTTTATGTATATCTACACCTTACATAGGAGAAGAAATATGGGTTCTGATTGTTCTAAAGGCTTAGTTTCCTTTACTTTCTGTACCAGTTTCTTTGCAGGTAGCTAGATGTGCAAGTTTGAGTCAACTGAAAACAGAATAAGTTCATATCAGCAGGTGAATTCTGGAAGCCTCCTTTCTAAAAGGGCTTTTTGCCCAACCAAGAAGGGTCTACTATTACATAACGGAGTTGCTGTTCCTGGTCTGCCCTTCTCACCTTAGTACAAATATGTGATTAGGAGGAGGCATGGCCTTGCATTCTCAGCATTTCTCATGGCACACCCTGGTGACCCTTCTCTGCAGGATGGTGTTGATGAGGAGACTGTTGAATTCACTGATTCTCCTCCAACAAATTCTCTTATAGGACCGCAGTATAACAAACCATGACAAGAATAAGTGTACTCTTCATTTTATCAATACTCATTTCATCAGAAATGCTGCATTTTTAATATTAATGAATACAGCTCAGTTTGGCAAGGAAAGTAGAACTTGTCCAGATTCTGTCCCAGCACTCTTGTGCTGTCTGTCCAGCCTCAGCACATACCCTCCTACTCTGTCCCATAGCTAGGAAATGAATATATTGGTAGATCAAGTTAAATACTGAGCTAACATACTATTTGGTGCATAAATTGGTTATGGGATGTAGAGTTAGGGAAAAGGCCATCAGAGAAAAAGAATTTGATTCACAGATACTTTGGCTGTGTATGAACTTGCATCATAAAATTTGGACTTTGAAATATCTTATAAAGATATAGATTCTTATAAAGTCCTGCTTCTTAGGTTCAGACAGGTTTCACTGTTGACACTTTGAAACAGTCCAATGTCATGAGAGTACATACTTTGGTCTGAGCCCTTGCACAGAGACTGAAGATTAGGGTAGACCTTGCCTGTCTAGCATCCACAACAAAGCTAAATGCAGGAACATTGTCCCTCTCTAGGAGACCCAGTGCCTTTCATCATCAAAATGCCTTTCATCCAGTAGGCATTCAACAAATATTTAAATGTTGATGAAAATTTAAGAAATATCATTTAACATTTTGTGTGCTAAGTTCTTCCATATTTCTTGGGCTTCACTAATGGGAGAAATGGAGCCTCATACAGTTCATAAGCCCTGTATGTGGTTGAACAAGAATTACTATTCTTAACTTAGTGTAACACTATGTTCCTGTTGCTATGCTAGGATTGAAGGGTTCAAGAACAGGAGAGTTACATGCAAGTCTCATCCACAACATCTTGGAGTATTTCCTTTCCAAGTCTTAGGAAAATAAAAGGAGGGAGAGAATATTATCATTTTAGTTAGGCTTCTTCTGGTTAAGATTCATATCTTGTCTCTAACCTTTTCTCATATCTAGCTATTCTATAAAATATGTGATATTTTAAAACAGATTGTAAAAGACCAAATGAAACTTAGCTTGAAAATAACTTTTAAATGTCATCCTGTTATATTGGGAACTTTATAAAGAGGAGTAGCTGTTATGTAATCCCATAGTTAATTATCATGTTCATGAACCTTTCAAGTAAATATAACTATATTTACCAAAGACCTATTCCCAAACTATCTGAAGGTTTTGATTCATGGACAAGGTCTAGTATTTTCTTTTTATCAAGAAATACTTTTGTCGGGCCGGAGGGTTAGCTCAGTGGTTCCGGCGCCTGCCTCGCAAGCACAAGGA
>PVIC010005339.1:26989-58522 GCA_004025085.1 Thryonomys swinderianus
GTGGAGACACGCCCACCAACAATCAACACCGCATACCACAATGCCGGACGTGGTGGCTCACGCCTGTAATCCCAGCACTCGGGAGGCAGAGACAGGAGGATTGCTGAGTTCGCAGCGGCTTGCCTGGGCACCATAGTGAGCTCAGGGCCAGCCTGAACTACAAAGCGAGACCCTGTCTCAAAAAAAAAAAAAAAAAAAAGAAAAGAAAAATACTTTTGTCAACAACTGTTTGTTTTTCTCATACTAGTGGTAATATCAACTGAAATTTTAGCTAATATTATCTGCTTAGGATGCCTAACGTCTTGATTTTCCTAAAATAAATAAAACCTTCCAAAGTGAAAGTGGAAACCCTAAGTTACATTATTTGCTTGGCATGAGGTACTGACCTCAAATTTTGTCAAAGTGTGGGTCAGCCAGATATTTACTTATGTATAAATTCAATATGTATAAGCATGTACCAATTTGAAAAAAATGAATATAATTATAGTGTCAAAAATATAAGTAAAATTTAGCTAGGAATATACCCAAAAGAATTGTAAAAGCTACATTGGAAAGACAGATGTACACCCTTGTTGATAGCAGCTTGGTTCTTGATAGCTCAATTTTGGAAACAACCCAAATGCCCATCAAATGGAGACTGGATAAAGAAGATGTGGTTTTTTTTTAAAAAATAAAATGGAGTATTATGCTGTCATAAAGAATGACAAGATTGATTCATTTATGTGCAAATGGAGACACCTGGAGGATACACTAATAAGTGAAATAAATAGATCACAGATAGGCAAATACTGGGTCTTCTCTTTGATATGAGCACCTGTAGATGCAAATGAGCTCTATAAAGTATGACAGTTTTTGTGGAATAGGAAATTTCCATAGGAAATTTGGTGTGGGAATGTAATGAGGGGAAGGAATAAATATGATTCTGAAAGAAAATAAAAGAGAATGTATATAGGGGGTGGGGAGGTGTGGGTGGGTAGGGATATGGGTAAAAATGTGTCATATACTGGTACAGATTCCCCAATATTATATGTGATTGTGAGATGTATATAAGTTGTACCAATAATGAATTCAATTAAAAATATATAAGTAAAATTTAAACAGACTTAAATTCAAGGTCTTAAACTAAGAAACCACTGTAAAAATATAAAAGAAATGCTTCACAGTTGACAGGAATGATTTTAGACAAGACCCTAGTAATCCAGAAATCAGAAGCAAAAATAAGTGACTATGATAGCATTAAAGTGAAAAGATTCTGCACAGCAAGAATACAATAAAAACAATTTAGAGCAAACCTACAGAATGGGAGAAAAACTCAAATTTCACATTGAATAATGGGTTTATATTCAGAATACAAAAAATTCCAAAATCCAGAAACTAAAATGGGTAGTATATAAAAAAACATTTCTCATAACAAAGCATACAAGTGGCTAACATGTACATTAAAAATGAGCAATGCTCATAGTTATTTGTGAAATACAAGTCAAAACTACAGTATTCTGGCTATTGTATCAGAGACTCAAATTTACCAGCACTGGTGAGGATGTGACGAAAAAGAATATTGTATGTTGTTGGTGGAAGTGTAAATAAATGCAAACATTTGTAAAACTATGTAGATTATTCAAAATCAAAAATCAATCTAATATAGGTTTTGACAGTCTAAAGAAATTAAATCACCCTTTCAGACACATGCACTGTCATATTAATTTTATTATTAATTATTATTATTAAATTTATTTATAGTAGCCAATAAATAGAAACAAGATAAATGGTCATTACTTCATGAATAGATAAAGAAAATTCGATTTATGTACCCAATGTAATATTATTTAACCCTAAAATATGAAATCCCATTTGTATTAATATGGATGGAACTGAACGTCTTTATGTCAGGTGAAATAAACCAGACACAGAAAGATACTGCATTAGGAAACTCACATATGGAATCTAAAAGTGTTGATCTTGTGGTAAGTTAACAACAGGGTGATAGTTAAAAGAGGCTGGAGAGAGTGAAATGGGAAGCAGAAACGTTGTTCTAGGATCACTAAATTACAGTTACTGGGGAGGAAGAAGTTGTGTTGTGCAGAGCAGACTGACTGTTCATAGATATTATAAACATTTGAAGAATAAATATATTTAACCTGACAAACTTTACACAGTGCATACATGTATCGAAACATCACATGGAATGCCATTAACAAGTACACTTCTTATGTTTTCAAGTATCAGTTAAAATGAATTTTAAAAATATTAACTGTAGCATCAAATAATACCTAGGCATATTTTCCTTGTGGGCTTTATAAACATAAGTATTTTTATCCATTTTCTCCACTGGACTGTAACCATCTCAAGGTAGAGGACTAGAACTTACTCATGTTAATATCTAACAGAACACAATAAAGAGTTTGGGTCATGGTAGGCACTCAATACAAAAAGTTTTGATAGCAATAAATTTAAAAAATTAACCAACCTAATTGTTAAATTTAAAAATTTGGAAATAAATTGTATGATTAAAATATTTTTGTACGGTGTATATGAATATGAGTAAATGAGGAAAGTTGAGAATATTTATGTAATGGAAATAAATTTTAAAATATAATTATACAGTGCTTCAGTTTTTTAAATAACATTCAGAGTCTTAATAATGTATTTGAAATCATGGAGGCTTTGAAAATATTCAAATTCAGGTTTTTGTGTTTTATACTGCAAACATTTCATTGCTATCTTACTTTAGCATAATAATAAAATCTCTTCTGAATATAAAACATATCAAAGGAGAGTGTAAAGAAGATTTATTATATAATGCCAGGCTGGTAGCCTCAGAA
Source organism: Thryonomys swinderianus (assembly GCA_004025085.1). Lineage (NCBI taxonomy): Eukaryota > Metazoa > Chordata > Mammalia > Rodentia > Thryonomyidae > Thryonomys > Thryonomys swinderianus. Next base: position 29,812 of record PVIC010005339.1, read on the forward strand.
TTATTTTCCAACATCTGTGCAAAAAAATGATTATTCAAGAGATGCTATGGAGAAATCAAAGGTCAGAACCTCAATAAAATGGTATCCTAATGTTCTTGAATTGCACTTGACCCATTGCATTTTTAAAATTTGCATTACAAAATATTAATCCATGTTTAAACCTTTATTTAAAACTTTCATCTATTGTTTAAAACATCTGGATAGCAAATATATTAAAGAATTCTTTTCAATTCCACCATCTGCCTCTGAAAATTAGAAGATTGATGAGTTCTGAATTCTTATTTGGCCCACTTACATGCAAATGACTATTTTACAGTTAAAAAAGCAAAGCATGTACCTGCAGATTTATTTCCCTCCTCTTAATGCTGAACATTTCAATAACATAATCAGTGGTTCTACTTCGGTTCTTAACTCTGTATCATTCATCACAGTTTTCCTTATACCTCTATACTTAATAATCTTAATATTATGCAAAATCATTTTATGGCTTTGATAGATTTCTAATTAAAATCATGATATTCTGTCAAGAACTTCTCTAATAAAATTTCCTATCCATATGTAACTGGCCTTGTGCAAGTACCTTACTAATTCTATTAACTGAAATTGATTTCTTTTGACTTTTACTTGCTGAGCTAAACTTCTGTCCCCATCCTAGCTTTACATGTTGTAATTACATATGCTGCTCAACATACAACCTTGTTCATAAAATATGTTTTTTGTTTTCTATCAAAAGGGATTTCTCTCCTCTCAACATTTCCATTGAGTTAAATATTTCACAATACTTGACTCTCTTATTTTGTAACTTTATGTCTTTACTTGATTATAAAATTCTGGAATATAAACTGTCTGCTTGTTTTGTATAACATTCATAGAGATAGGACTAATTTCTTCTTTGAATGATAGATTCAGACTTACAAAAATCTAATTAAAACACAAAAAATTTCCATATATAATTTACCCAGATAGCTAAAAGTTTTTATATAATATTAGAAAGTACATTTTTTTAATATGAGGATGTCAATGATAGTTTTAAATTACTAACTCATCTACTGGCCTTTTTCAGTTTGCCACCTCCTTTACATCCTTATTCTAGGTAAGTTAAGATTCTAACCCAGGAACACACTGTATTTAGTTGTCATGTCACATTAAGTTTCCTTTAAATTAGGATCAGTCTTTAGCCTTCCACTGTTATGGAGGCCTTTGTCATTTTTGTAGCATTCTGTCAATCATATTTAGAATATTGTACAGTATGGGTTTGTCTTTGTTACTTTTTCTTCATTGAGTTTATTGGTACATTTTAGATATACATTATAATCATTCAACATTAAGAATTTTTACTTGTACACAATATATCTTGATTCTCATTTTTCCCATTCCTCTGCCTTCCCAACCACTCCCAACCCCAAATACATAAGCTTTGCTTCTGTTTTTTTGTTTTTTCCATCAAATTTTTTCTCTACTTTACCCTAATCCCTTTCCCTTCGAACATATTCTTCCTACTTCACGATACCTATCATACATTCTGAACCCCATTTACACCTTCAATTTGTCATACTAGATAAATGATTTGGTATTTGCACATATGTGCCCTACTCATTTCACTTATGAATATGCCCTCAAGGCACATCCATTTAAGTCCTGATTAAATTTAGATTTTCCATTTTTGGTAGGAATAGCACAGAGCTATTTCAAGGCCTCTCAGGACATCATGTTAAAGGCGTATGCTTTTCACATGTATCTTTATTAGTTATGTTCACTTTGATTACTTGGCCAAAATGAACTTTTGTCAGCTTTCTGTACCATAATGTAATGATTTTTTTCCTTGGTAAAAGCTAAATGCATTGTTTTGTTTATGAATTATCCTATATATCACTACTTTCACACACTAATTTTAGCATCTCCTCATGACTTTTCCTAAATATATTGTGTCAGTTATTAAATAATGTATTTCTTCATTTTCATCATCTCTATATTCATTATTTTATTTCTACCATGGGTTTTTTTTCTGTGTGTGTGTCTTTCCCTGTCTCATGTACTTATTCTCAATGACTTCTGTAATTGACACATGAATATATATTTCATATTTTAAGTCATTAACTATCTTGCAACAGTATGTGTATTTTTAGAGAACCTATGGTTAAGATTCTTATCACTACTGTTTTAAATATTCTGCATATTTTAGTTCCCTAACCTTCATATAACACTATACAGTAGAATTGTATGTATATATATATATATGTATAGATATATGTGTATATACATATATATTTATATATGTATGTATGTATTGGTAGGAGGAATTCTACTAGGGGCTTTGTCCGTCCAAGATGGGTACAGTGCCACTTGAGCTAAATCCCCAGCCCTAACATACTTATTTTAAAGATGAATGTCTCTGAGCTTCAGAAAGACAGCTGAGATCACTGGCGGAAAGCATTTCAAAAACCTTACTTTCTTTTTTAAGAAATTTTATTTTAATGTAATATAAATAGATATAAAGAAAATATTTTTAAAAGTGTTACTTGTATGAAAAAATAAAGCACATTTTTATAAAAAATAATTAAGCATAATATTAGCTAATACATGGTGTGCCATAACCGAGACAGTAGAGTTACATAACTGCCCCATGTCACTCTACAGAATATGGAATTAGAGTGTCAGCATTTTTCTCCAATCCATGGTTTTACTAAATTAATATTTTTTGTAATAAGTCTATGTGAATCAGAGATAGTTATGATCCCTCTAATTATTTGTGTCTGCAACCAAGATTAGCGAGTGCTCAATGCATGCTCAGATCACAATATCATAAGACCAGGAGATAGCAAAAGAAGCTGGCATCAGGCAGTTTGTGCACAGAGATCATTTAACTGGATCATTTTCTACATGAAAACTTAATCATCCAGAAATGGAACTAGAGATGGTGGAGCAATCCAACAATAAAACATGGTTTCATCATATCCTAAATAAAGTACACTGGTAATATCTTCTACAGTACTGTCTTAAGAGTGCTCATTAGTGGAATTTATTGGGATTTCATGACATGAGTACAATAAAAGAGAATGGCTATACTTGTGGAAGTCAATTACCTAAATCTAGTGGGCTGTATTGGACTTGAAATAGTCAGCAGTCACTGATAAAAGAGGAATCAGTGTCCATGTAGCTAGTCAGGAGTAGGTCAGGTCACCAGCCTGTAGTAGCTGGCAGATAATACAGCAGACTACAGAGCAGAGAACTAAAGCAAAAACTCAGATTTGCAAATAGACTGTAGCACTAGAGCAGAAAGGAATTTTGCAGTGTGGAAACTACACAGCCTTCAAGACTTCTGGTTCTGTTATATGCCATTGCACAGCTTCCCCACTGCCAGCGTCAGCTCTAGAATCAGTCTTGCCTCTGAGCTTCAGAAAAGATAACGGAGACCACTGGCAGGAAGCATTTCAAAAACCTTTCTTTCTTTTTTTTTTTTTTTTTTTTGAGACAGGGTCTCGCTTTGTAGTTCAGGCTGGCCCTGAGCTCATTATGTAGCCCAGGCAAGCCTGGAACTCAGCAATCCTCCTGTCTCTGCCTCCCGAGTGCTGGGATTACAGGCATGAGCCACCATGCCCAGCACTGTGGTATGTGGTATTGATGGCTGATGGGCGTGAGTCACCAAGCCCAGGATTGTATGTGGTTACTGGGGATTGAACTCAGAACCTTGCACTTGCAAGGCAGGTGCTGGAACCACTGAACTACATCTCCTGCCCTTAATTTCTTTTTTTAAAAAAAATTATTTTAATGTAATATAAATAGATACAAAGAAAATATTTTTAAAAAGTGTTACTTGTTTGAAAAAAATAAAGCTCATATTTTTAATTGAATTCATTATTGGTACAATTTATATACATCTCACAATCACACATAACATTAGGGAATTTGCACCAATATATTACACAAGTTAATTCTCATTTTTATCCATATCCCTACCCACCCCACCTCCCGACCCCCTATATACATGCTCTTTTATTTTCTTTCAGAATCATATTTATTCCTTCCTCTCATTACATTCCCACATCAAATTTCCTTTGGAAATTTCCCATTTTACAAAAGCTGTCATAGAGCTTTCTAGAGCTCATTTGCATCTACAGGTGCTCATATCAAAGAGAAGCTCCAGTATTTGCATATCTCTGATCTGTTTATTTCACTCATTAGGGTGTCATCCAGGTATATGCATTTTCACATAAATGAATCAATCTTGTCATTCTTTATGGCAGAATAATACTCCATTTTATTTTTTTAAAAACCCACATCTTCTTTATCCACTCTCCAGTTGATGGGCATTTGGGTTGTTTCCAAGACTGAGCTATCATGGACTGAGCTTCTATGAACAAGTGTGTACATCTGTCTTTCCAATGTGATTTAAAAAAAAATTTTTGGCATATTCCTAGCAGGGGGATAGCAGGGTCAAATGGGACCCCTAGTCCTTGTTTTCTGAGAAATCTGCATACAGATCTCCACAATGGTTGCACAAGTCTGTAATCCCACCAACAGTGGAGACATGTTCCTTTCTCCCCACAGCCTTGCCAGCATTTACTGTTGGTTGATTTTGTAATAGTGGCCATTCTTTGTGGAATAAGCCCGTTTTTATAAAAAATTAAGCATAATATTAGCGACTACATTGTGTGCCATAATCTTTTATTTTGTTTTTGTTTTGTGCACCCTAATCTTACAAGAATGGCTAAAATGTTAGAGTAGTTTAGTCATAGACAAAAAAGAGAGCAGTATAAATGAAACAAATTAGAATATTGAAATGTATTGAAATATTTTTGGAATAATGGAATAATGAATTGGAGAATTATTAGAAATTTCCCTGCTTCCTATTTATTTACCTCCTTTTTCATGTTTTATTTAATGTTTAATAGAAACTATGCACAATAAATTTTTACTGTATTTTATATAAGATCACACCATAGGAATTTACTTCAATTAGAAGGAAGATAGTTAAGGAGAGCCCCTTCCTACGAGATATTTTCTCAGAGCATGAAAGTCAGCTGGGAAAACATGTTCAGACTGCCAGATTAAGTGGATCTTAAATATAGTTAAATTCAGGCCTTTAGATAGATAATTAGATATTGAGACCACCATATTTCAAAGGCACTATTCTTTGCAGGGTGCTTTGTCTTGTTTTGTTTTACAGGGTCTTGCTTTGTAGTTCAATCTGGCTCTGAATTCAAGTATCATAGGCTGGCCTCAAATTCACAGCAATCCTCCTGCCTCTACTTCCTGAGTGCTGGGATTACAGATGTGTACTGCCACACCCAGCAAAATCACTATTTTTTTGTCATTTATTTTATTGGTACATTTTATATACACATCATGATCATAATCAACATTGAGAATTTGTACTAGTACATGACATAACTTAATTATTTTTCCCATTTCCCTGCCCACCCTACAACCCCCTTCCCTATATACATAAGCTTTGTTTCCTTATATTGTTTTTACCATCAAATTTTTTTCCTTTCTTATCTCTAAACCCCATTTCCCTTTGAATATTTGCTTACTATTTAACAATACCTATCAGACATTTTAGAACTCATTTACAATTTCAATTTCTCATACCAGAGAAAAGATAGTTTTACGCTTCTGTGACCTACTCTTTTTTATTGTGAAATAGATACATTTTATATACACACCATGATCACACTCAACATGAGGATTTGTGCTAGTATATGACACGACTTGGTTCAAACATTCACATGTGACCTGTTCTTAAAAACACCTCTAGTCATCTATCTTTCTTGAGCCTATAGATGGTGCTGTTTCATGTTCATTTATGTATACTTTTTGGTAACAACCCTTACTAAGTGCCTGCACTGTGTCATGTATATTTGCAGTGTATAGATCATGAACAGTACATGCTTTGCAGTCACAAATCATGTGAATTCTAGTGAATTAGTTATCTAGTAATGAGGACATGTAGAAAAGAATAATAGCTTGTACTTGCGGTGACATGTGTGAGTGTGAGAATAAAAGAGAACGCTGCAAAGAGAAAATGGTCCAACTGTGAGGACAACACAGGCAAAGAAGTTGAGACAAGGGCCGAAAGGAATGTGCACCATTGAAAATCCAAACCCATTTAAACACTATGCAGCGGCCAGGCCAGTACGATCACTGCCCTAGTAGAAGAGTGTTACCCACACTGCACCCACTGACATCTTTTATTAGTGTGTTCAGCAACAGTGAAGAAGAGGAAGGTTAAACTGCAGTGTGGATATTTATAGACTCAAAAATAGCTGTAGTGGTCTGGTACTGAACTACACTGGATAATCTCTTTCTAATAATAGGAGTTAGAATATGGAAGATCCAGGTGGCCAGAGTTCAATCTCTGAGCACTTCTAATTCTAGAAAAGTATAATAATGATTGCTCACATTTGCACAATACATTTTTTTTTGAGGCAGGATCTCACTTTTTAGTTAAGGCTGGCCCTGAATTCACTATGTAGCCCATGCAAACCTCAAACTCAGTAATCTTCCTGCCTCTGCCTCCAAAATGCTGGAATTACAGACGTGAGTCACCATGTCTGGTACTGTTGTATGTGGTTACCGGGATCAAAGCAGGGACTTTGTGCTTGCTAAGTAGGCACTGAAACCACTGAGCTAAATCTCCAGCCCTGCACAATACTTTAAAAGGAGTTTCAGAACAGTTATTTTGTTTGAGCCTCACAACTATTTTCTAAGATAAAAAGAAATGGTAAATATTAAAATTTCTATACTTTATATTCTCGACAAGGACATTGACAAAGATAGCGAGCGAATTCAAGTTTATGACTGGGGACAACAAAACTAGGAAAGAAAGGAAACTGTGCCTTGTGTATCCAACCAGCATGTCCTCCCTAGCCTATTCAATTACCGGTTAATCAAGGTGAAGCTTCTACTTTGAAATTGGGAGTCTTATATCCTCTCTGATTTCCCATGTGCCTGTTGTTCTTTATATAAATAAGCTATGCAGAGGAAGAGAAACAATGTTATGTAGAAAAAGTCATTCCAAGAAAGGATTCTCCAGAACACCTATCTTACTATCTTCTGGGACCCTGCATAAAATGTATGTTTGTGTCTTTACCTCAAGCTCTCTAATAAACACTATAGGTGGGAGGAATGCAAATTTTTTTTTTTTTTTAGCATTGCCCAGGACTGAACCAGTCTTTACACTGCACAACACCTCCAGCCCTTTTATTAGCAATCCCATTTATTTTGAAGCAAGTAAACTGAATTGTTTACTTGTGCAGCCTGGGACTTAAATTATGATCCACTTGCCTCAGCTTTCCACAGTGGTTGGACTAGAGGTTCATGCTGCCAGGCCCAGCTAGCAATGCCTCTTTAATAAATCTAACTTGAAATTTTGACACACAAGGAAATTTTACAACTGCTCCTACAGTTTTTACAACCTCTGCCATCTAAACGTCCTTCCCTCAGATTGGGTAGAGCTGAGGAACGGGTGAAGTGGAAGCCCTAGTCAGCCCAGTCCAGCCTCCCTTCCTGAAGGGGAAGCTTCAAGGGCTAGTATTGGGAATGCTTTATCCACCCACAAGTTCTAGTAATGCTTCAATAAACATACATCAACATGGAGCCTTTATGAAAATACAGCCTCAGGAGCAGAGTCTTAGGCTGTCTTCCCAATGAACCGGCACTCACTCTCCTGCTGTGTCTGAGCTGTACAGCAAGGACCAAGGATCAGGCCCAGTGTTGAAGCCAGAACATCCTCACATTATCCTGTGCTGTGGAGTTTTTCTTTCTACTCTTGAATGTTTTCACGAATATCAGAAATGGCAACTGTGGGCCTTTCTGTAAATGACCCTCATTGGTGACCTCCTTTTGGGGGACACAATTTCTTTGAGATTTTGGAATCCTCAAAATTAAGCAAGCTGAATGGGCTTGCAGAATTCAGTGCCAGTGAGAGAAATATGATTACAAAGCCTCAGGATAGGCCTTTAGACATTTCACCTGGATTCAAATGATTAATGAACTCAACAGCCTGTTTAGATGAGAATTAAGGTGAATAAAATCACATTGTATCATGTCAGAAGCCTAACAACAGTTTTTCACAATTAATCACTCCCCAAAATGGCAGATTGTAGCCCCAGAAGCAGCAGATAATTCTAACAAATTCTACATGATTGACCACAGACACAGATTTGGCTGTATATGCTAGAAAGAATTGTAGTTAATTGCCAGTGGTATTGAAGCTTATATCTACTAGTTAGGCAAACATCAAAAGCAAAGATCAAAGCTGTTTTGAGACAATATTTAAATAATGCTAAAAATTATTGAACAAGAGAGGTGTTCTTATTCACCAAATGAATATTAAAACAATGTAAATACTACTAAAATTATTTTCTGTACCATAATTTCAGAAAACAGATTAAATTTGCTACCTCCATATCATGTGCTCTGTATTTATAAATCTAGGACCATTATTAATTAAAGAAACTTCTACCTTATCTCAGTAGGAAACCAAATGAGAGCATTTTGGTTTACATTAAATGTTTTCAATAATCTTAATAAATAATGTTAATGAAAATCCTGAGGGGGGAATCTTGATGAGAAAAAAATGATACTGAGGATTAACAGCAATGCATTTTACACACAGGAAAACATTAACAGCCAGACATTCTGTGCAACACACCATTATTTATGACAAGGTCACCTTTTCTGTAAGTAGATATTCAGCAACCATTGAGTTAGAGGCTGGTGGGGCTTTAGAAATCACAAAATTCATCTCATTTATTTTAAAGCCTTTACACTAGAAGGCAGGGAATGGAATGGGGAATGGAAGAGAAAGGAAGGGGCTAATTATAATTAAGCACCTAAAGTGAAAGGCTGATACATTTCTGTGTCTCATATACTTCAGTAATTCAGTCTTCATGTTAATCATGGAGGGCAGTTGTCCATTTCCAGGTCATATTGCGATGCTACCCTCTGGAAAGGAAACTGATTAGCAGACTTGATAAACCAACCCTGATCTGGGATTGGATTCTTATCTTAGGAATTTGTCCTTGACCAGGACATAACCACTCTATTAATGACAATTTCTAGAACCTCAACGATACTTTGGAAAAATATTTAAAATGTAGAAATATTTGTCAAACATTGAGTTGGAGGATAAAGGAAATCTCTCCTTCTCCAGAATATGCTTATTTAGAAAAAAGAAAGTATATCAAAATACCTTGATTAAATGATTAGTATTGACTGGAGATCAGGGATACATCCAGCTCTGTGCTAGATCATTTTTATTGACTTATAGTACAACTATTATACCTTGAGATTAAAAAATTAACAAAATACAGATATTTAACCTTTCACAAGGCTAGCTAGGCAACACGTGGCAAAGCCAACCTTGGAGGGCAGCTTTGTGGGTCTCCAAGCCCCTGCTTTGCTTCACCACTGATGCTTCACTATTCTGTCTGAACAGTTTGTTTCAACACTGGCCTCATGGTGAATCTTGCATTTCTAACATCCATGGTTATTTTATGTGCTGATTCTGTGTCCTCACAGCAGAGAAAAGCTTAAGTGTTTCCTTCTAACCTCCAATATCTAATATGGTAGCTAGTGGCACATAAAATCCCAGAAGCAATGTCAGTGCTAAAGAACTACTGTTCTCATGTTCCAGATAGATTGCCCCAGCCAGCCACACCCACATCAGGTTTTTCATTTAATCATTTTCATCCCCTAGAGGAAAATGCCTTAGGCATCCAAGAGTAAGCTGCTTCTGAAGGGGTATCTTTTCATTGTCTGAGTGGCTTGGACTATTCCTTTGTTTATTTATTTATTTTATCGGTATACCTTTTTAAAAAAATTAATCCATTGGCACATTATATATACACATCACAATTATACTCCACATTGAGAATTTGTACCAGTATATAACTTGATTCTCATTTTTCCCCTTCCCTACCAACCCTACCACCCCCCCACCCCTATATACACAATCTTTGTTTCTTCTTTTTTACCATCAATTTTTTTCTTTTCCCTCATTATTTACCTCTAAACCTCATTTCCCTTTGAATATTTACTATTTCACAATATTGGTCATGCATACTAGAATACATTTACAACTTCAGTTACTCATACTAGAGAAAAGATATGATATTTACACATCTATGACCTATTTACTTCACTTATGAATATGTCCTTAAGGAACATCCATTGGATGTAAATGACTCAGTATCATTTGATATACATAATGATCACATTCATCATAGAGAATTTGTCCCTATACATATCTTATTTTTCCTATTTCTCCCCCTTCAATCCTTTCCCTCTCCCTTTATAAAACTTTGCTTCTACTGTTTTATTTCCATTCTTTTAAAAAAAATTGTATTCCTTCCCTTCCCCTTCTATCCTTTCTTATTCCCTTTCCCGCTTGAATTTTATCTTGCAACTTCTCAATATCTGTCATCCATTTTGGAACTTATCTACCCTTTGGATTTCTCATACAAGAAAAACAGTATCATATTTAAATATGTATGTCCAATTTATTTACTTAAACTTATGTTATTCAGGTACATCCATTTACATCAAGATGTCTCAAGTTTGTCCTTTTTTATGACAATGTAGTATATTATTTAATGAATCTGTATCTCAGTTACCTTATGTGTAAACTGAACAGGAGTTTTGTGAAAATGAAGGAATATAATTATTGTTGCATTGCTGGCATATAGGAAGCAGTCATACTGACTCTTTTTTTTTTTTTTGCTTTTAAGACAGGGTCTCACTTTGTAGTTCAGGCTGGCCCTGAGCTCACTACGGTGCCCAGGCAAGCTGCCGCGAACTCAGCAATCCTCCTGTCTCTACCTCCCGAGTGCTGGGATTACAGGCGTGAGCCACCACGTCCGGCATTGTGGTATGCGGTGTTGATTGTTGGTGGGCGTGTCTCCACGCCCAGCATTATATGTGGTTACCGGGGATCGAACTCAGGACCTTGCACTTGCGAGGCAGGCGCTGGAACCACTGAGCTAACCCTCCGGCCCCATACTGATTCTTATTATGGCTTGTGTCTAGATGCCCCCCCCCAAAGCCTCATGTAGTCATAAGTGATGTTTTTTAGTGGTGGCTCAATCTAGAGTGTGTGATGCTGAAATTAAGGATGCAATGCTGGGATTGATGAATGGCTCAATGTTAGAATTGAGGAGCCCAGCATGGGTGGCATTGTTTTAATAAAAAATTTTAAAAAATTGTCAGCCATGTTGTGTAGGCTTATAATCCTAGTACTTTGAGAATATGAGAAGAAAGACTACATATCATAATCTCAATGTGATCTTATTTTAAAATTTAAAAATGCAATAAAATTAAACAAGGATATAGCTCAGGATGAAGGCCCTGGATTTAATAGCCATGCTGGCAAACAGTGAATTAAATTTTAGAAGAAGCCTAGATATATATTCCAAAAATCAGTAAAATCTATGTATCATACAATATATTTTACTTTTCTTCTTCTTTTTGAATAGAGAATATCCATTTAGAACAAATTATTTTTTAAAAATATAACATCATTTTTACTTTGATATAAGCATTTTTATAAAGTAAATGTAACTTGTACATTTGTATACTTTGTCCTTATGAGTAGAATACCCTCTACATAAGTAATTATTGAAGGAGAAAAATCCAATTTAGGCTTTTGTGTATTTCTCATCAAAGCTATGAGATACTGTACCATATCCTGACAGAAATAAGCTAATGTCTCAAACTATTTCTAAGAGTATAGATACATGGTAGAGGATAGCTGCAAATTGTTTTCTCTGCATACAGGTGGGTTTCACCATGACAATGTAACTAGAACTCAGGTGGCTGGGCAGCCCATTCCCTAAAAAATCAGAGGAAAACAAATTTAAACAATAGATCAAAACTAACAAAACATTGACTAATGTAACATTGACTAGATATAGCATTAATATAAAACCGTAACTTAGGTGAATGTAAAGGCTCTCGATTACATTCATGTCAAAATCTTAGACATCTGGAATACTAAAGTGTTTCTGAACTTTGGCTAGGCATGTATGTCTAATTTTTAAAAATTTTTCAGATGATTTATACATATTATATATAAATCATCTGAAGAATTTATAGATATAAAGAATTTTATGTACATAAAATATATTTTATATTAAAATATATTTAAAATGTATATACATATATTGTATATTTTATTTTATACATAATTATATATAATATAAAATTTATATATACATAGGTGTATATATACATCTATATATACACCTATGTATATAAAATGAGGTATAAAGACTGTAGATTTATTCACTAAAACTGAAAGAGTCAAACGGGTAAAAAAATCCCTAATGTACAGAGATGAAATCATGGTTAACATGTACATTATCTTAATAGATTTTTGTGGCAATAATAAATGGAGTGCTTGTGCTTTGTGTAACTGTATATACAGATAAAGATGTCCTAAAAAGTTGTAATGACATTCTTTGTGGCAGAATAATATTCCATTTTATTAAAAAACATCTTCTTTATCCAGTCTCCAGTTGATGGGCATTTGCCATAAAGAATGACAAGATTGATTCATTTATGTGCAAATGGATACACCTGGAGGACACGCTACTGAATGAAATCAATAGATCACAGATAGGCAAATACCAGATTTTCTCATTGATATGAGCACCTGTAGATGCAAATGAGCTCTAGAAAGTATGACAGTCTTTGTAGAATGGGAAATTTTCAAAGGAAATTTGGTGTGGGATGTAATGAGGGGAAGGAATAAATATGATTCTGAAAGAAAATAAAAGAGCATGTATATAGGGGGTGGGGAGGTGTGGGTGGGTGGAGATATGGGTAAAAATGAGAATTGACTGTGTCACATATTGGTACAAATTCCCCAGTGTTATGTGTGATTGTGAGATGTATATAAATTGTACCAATAAAGAATTCAATTAAAAACAACAAAAAGATACAATAACTTTAACGTTAAACATCTCTAAGCCTTCATAGTCAACATATATGAAGCTAAAAGTTACAGATTTGAAGTGAGAAATAGGAAGTTTTATAATAATAATTGTAGACCTCAATATTGAACTCTCAGTAATGGAGAGAATAAACCAGAAAACAGAAGTAAAGCAATAAAGGATTTAAAACCAACTAGGATTAACAAATTTATACAAAACATGTACCAAATAACATAGGACACACATGCTTCTTAACTTCACATGGGATATTTCAGATAGTTTTTTCCTAAAAAAAGAATTAGAAAACTATAAGAAAAGTTAAAAAAATACTTAGAAAATGAAAGCACAATAGAGCAGAAGAAGTGGTAAGTGATAAATTTATAGTCATAAAGACATTGTGACTATGATGTAACTATTCTCAGCATGATTCTAAATCAACAGCCTAAAATTGCAATATAGGGTAATAGAAAAAAACAATAAATTGAACTCAGATCTAGAAAAAGGAAAAAAAATAACTTCTTGGAGAAATAGATTAATTATAAAATTAAAAATAGAGAACATTCAATAGAATCCAAAAGTTGTTTCTTTGGGAAGATCAACAAAATTCACAAATACTTAGGTATATTTAGAATAGAATGATATTGATTTACTAAAATCAGAAGTAAAAATAATAGTGGATTCACAGCTAATGATTCTACACACATAAAACATGGTTGTAGAGAGGGAATACAAAGAACTACATGCCAACAAATGAGATAAACTAGACAATTTGGACAAGTTCTTAGAAATAAAAAAATGTATTGACTAAATCATAAAGTAAAGATCAAGATAGTCCTATAACTAGTAAAGGAGTCAAATGTGACCAAAATTCCCCCAAGAAAGATAAGTCCTGGATCTGATTGTTTCATGTGTGAGTTCTACCACATATAGTAAGGATTTTTCTCAAACTTATTGGAAAAGTAAAATTAAGGATGATGTAATATTTACACTTTACTCCACAAGAGTAGCATAAAAATAGATGTACTCCAAAGCATTCAGAAGCAACAGATAGCAAGTAACTAGCACGACAGCACTGGGACTAAGACCTGGGCAAGGCCTGCGCTGAGGTGAGATGGAAGTCTCTGAGATGCTGGCAAAGGGAAAGGCTGTATGAACAAATCTCAGCAGCACAGGAAGTAGCAGAAATAATCAACAACTGGGACTTATTAAAAAGCTTCTTCACAGCAAGAGCAGCTACCAACGGGGGGAAAAGACAACCTACTAGTTGAGAAAAAATTTTACCAGCTCCTCCTCAGACAAAGGACTACTATCTAGAATATACAAAGAGTTTAAAAAACAGCCCCTCCAAATTTAAAGATTCAGTTCAACAATGGGCATCTGAAATGCACAGACATTTTTAGATGAAGTAGTAAAGGCAGCTAAGAAACTCATGAAAAATTTTCAGCATCACTGGTAATTCGAGAGATGCAGATGATATGTTTGTTTTCTTTTTTTTGATGTTTCTTTTTTATAAAATGACATATTACTTAGCCATAAGAGTGATAAATTTGAGTTATTTATACTCAATTGAATGTATCTTGAGGACATTCTAATAAGTGAAATAAATAGACCACAGGTGTGTAAATACCATATCATTTCTCTAGTATAAGAAACTAACTGTAAATGAGGTCCAGAATGTATGATAGATATTGTGAAATAGGAAGAAAATGTTAAAAAAAAAAAAAAGGAAAGAGGGATAGGAGAAAATATAAAGAAGGGAATATAAAATTGAAAATAAAAACAAAAAAAGAAAACAAAGCTTTTGTATACAGGGCATTGGAGGGGTAGGGTGAGCAGGGGTAAAGAAAAATGAGAATCAAGATGTGTTATATAGAGATACAATTTTTTGTTGTTGTTTTTGTTTTTGAGACAGGGTCTGGCTTTGTAGTTCAGGCTGGCTCTGAGCTCACTATGTAGCCCAGGCAAGTCTCGAACTCAGCAATCCTCCTGCCTCTGCCTCCCGAGTGCTGGGATCACAGGCGTGAGCCACCATGCCCAGCACTGTGGTATGTGGTATTGATTGCTGGTGGGCGTGAATGACCACGCCCAGAATTGTATGTGGTTACCGGGATCGAACTCAGGGCCTTGCGCTTGCGAGGCAGGCGCTGGAACCACTGAGCTAAATCTCCGGCCCCAAGAGATACAAATTTTTAATGGTGAATGTCATAATACGTAAAATGTACAAATAAGTTCAACTTTAAAAAGAAGAAACAATTGAGACCACTTGACACCTTGATTTTATACCTCGGTTCTCTGTAAGTGTAACAATAAAATTATGTTGTTTTATGTTTCCTTACTTTGGAGGAAGATCCTGTCCTCATAACAGATTCGATAAAATTAGGCAAAATGAACTGCACATAGTACTTTGCTGTGGTTGATAAAGTTATTTTCTCTTGAGTATGTAAGGTAACTATTTTACTACTGATGTAAAGAAGTCATGTCATGGAAGATGCTGGGAGCCTGCTTTCTAATTTTTGGATTTAGAATTCAGACCAGCAGGTTGAGAGGCAAAATTATTAATGTAATAAATGATTAAAGTTGGAAACACTAAGAATTCAATTTAATAGGCTGAAGATTTAGCTCAGTGGTTCCAGTGCCTGCCTAGAAAGTGCAAGGTCCCTGGTTTGATCCCAGTAACCACATACAACAATACCGGGCATGGATTCACACCCACCAGAAATCAGTACCATATACCACAATTTTGGGCATGGTGGCTCACATCTGTCATCCCAGCACTCAGGAGGCAGAGGCAGGAGGATTGCTCATGTAAATAAGGAAAATAACAATAAGAATCTTTGCTAAGTTTGAGGCTTGCCTGGGTTTCATAGTGAACTCAGGGCCTGCCTGAACTACAGGGCAAGACCCTGTCTCAAAAAAGAATTCAATTTAAGTAGATACAGATGGATACATATAGAGATACTTGGTCATATATGTACATCAGTGGGTTACTGTATACAAATGTATTTCTGCCTTTGTTAGCTAAAGGAGTCTAACAGAAAGCCCCCTAGGTAATACTAAGCACGTTTGGCCATTAGTAATGTATTCATTTCTATTAGCATTGTCCATTAAAAGGAACTATTTGTGCTTGGAGGTTTAGGTGATTCTAGATTCAGAAAATATGCAAGATAAGCCTGGCTCAATTTGTATTGTGATTATGTAAGAAATCCCTCACAAAACGCCCCAATGGGAATGTGTGAAAATGATTCCAAGGCCAACTGAAAGACTCTCAGAAGACAAAAGTGGGTAAATAGCAACAATTTAAAGTGTCATTGGACTATAACTCAAAATATAAAAGAAATACCTACAAGTTTAGAGATTTGACAGTTAAAAAGCACCGTCACTTGATTGGTTTGGGAGTCTTTGTGGTGATTAATAAAGCACACTTTAGTTCTGTCTGGGTAAGTCATGGAGGCCTGAGCTTAAATCATATGTATGACTCCTGGTCCCTTTGTTTCTGACATTGTTCCCCTGTTCTGCCTCCATTTTCCTGCTAACTGAAGATCTGAACTTTGCCATGCACATTCTGCCATGATATTTTTGCCTTGGAGCCATCAGAAATTGGACTGAAAACTTTAATAACATGAGTCAGCTTAACACATCCCTTTAAGTTACAGGTGTCAGATATCTTGCCCAGCGATGGAAAACTGAAAAAAATGTAAACATGATTTGAATAAAAATTGAATGAATTAATAAATAGGAAGGAATGAGTAATGCATTTGAATAAATTATGCAGATATTCTGACCTAAAAAGATACAAAACTCTCTGTTCTAAAGTATGGGCTATGCAAAAGTGGATTCCATCTAGAGATTAAAGTTTAGAAGAAGGGAAGAAGAGAGTAATCTTCCAGTGCCAAAATCTGATGAACATTATTTTAGCCAGAAGAGCAAGGTCATAGATGATGTTGATAACATGCATGCTTGATATGATATGAGTAACATGGCCTTTTCCTCTGTGATCTACCTATCCAAAACCCATACACTACTTTACCTATGGGAAAGATATTAGGAAAATCTCAAATGGGGAAATTCTACAAAATGTCTAAATCCCAAAGAAGAAAACTCTCAATATTATACAAAATAAATATTAAAAGAAATATAAGAAATTATGTTTAGCCAATAGAAGTCTAAAGACACATGAAAACTGAATGTACTGTGATACAAGATATCCTGGATCAGATCCCAAACAGAAAGAGCATAGGCAAAAAACAAGAAAGTCTGAAAAAGCTATGAATTTCTCATAGTGATTACATATCAATACTATTAATTTTAATAAATATACTAACATAATATTTTAAAATAAAAGAAACTACATTTGGGGCACAAGTATAATATGAGAATTCTATACTACATGTTCAAGTTAGCAGTATTCTCAAACTGTCCTAAACGGAAATTTTACTCATAAAAGGTCAGTTGAAAAAAATCTTGGTTTTACTTAATTGTTATAACCAAATACTTTATGTTTTAACCTTGTGGGAAGCCTGTAATCTGTTGGCTGTGTTATATATTTTATTATTTTGTGATTTATGGTATGTTGTGGAAAGTAAACACAATTTTATCACATGAAAGGAATAACAAAATATGCTTCCATCAGGAAATGTTTTCTTGTCAGAAAGTGATAAGTTATAATTTGGGGCATCTAGTGATTTAAGTTTTTTCATGACACATACATTAGCATAATTGTCATATTGTCAATTTAAATACAATCATGAATGTACTTCATTAAAAAGATTTAACCCCCAAATCAATCAGAAATAAAACCATGTGATAATGTATTCACTTCTGTAAAAGGTAACAGAGAAACATTTGTTACTGAGTCTCAGAATGGATTCCTGGACAGGTATGGCCATATTGTCACTCAGCAGTAGCCAAACAATTCAAATGCCTTTTTCTAATTTTTAACTCAAGTCCGAAATCCGTTCCTCGCAAAATGCTAAACACATATGTTTGTGAAAAATGACATCCAATGAAACCAGAAAGATAATTTTTTTATTTAGTTAATGACATGGGTAAACACAGAAAGATTTTTGAGATCATGTCATCTCAGACTATCTATGGTGGTAACCACTAGTCATTTCATATTCAAGTAGCATAAACTGACATGTGCTATAGGTGTCAAATATATGCATGATTTTCAAGAGGTAGTATCAAGAAAAGAAAGAGGGCTGGAGATTTAGCTCAGTGGTTCTGCTGCCTGCCTAGCAAGCTCAAGGTCCCTGGTTCAATCCCAGTAACCACATACAATGATATGATATTGGGTGTGGTGACTCAGGCCCACCAGCAGTCAGTACCACACCTCACAGTGCTGGGCGTGGTGACTCACGCCTGTGATCCCAGCACTCGGGAGGCAGACGCAGGAGGATTGCTGAGTTCGAGGCTTGCCTGTGCTACATAGTGAGCTCGGGGCCAGCCTGAACTACGAAGTGAGACCCTGTCTCAAAAAAAAAAAAAGGAGTTGCCAACAGTTTCAATATTCTCTACTGAAGCAAAGTAATGGCTCGCTGTCCTGGGTTTAACATGATGAGATAACTTTCAGTGAGGACTTAGTCTATCTGAACCAAGATTTTACTTTGCATAATAAAATTTGTATAACTTTTTTTAGTTTTATTTTCATAAAAATCCTTTATACATGAAGAATCTGATGTTTAGAGTATAATTTGCTTAAAATAACTGTGCTAGTCAGAACATGATAGACACAGGATTTATTAGGGTGCTAGATCTGAAGGCTCAACTTTATACATTGTTCTAAATTGCTTCATGAATACATGCAGAAGGCTTTATTTAACTACTGAGCTGTAAATAGCATTCCTGTGCAGATTATTTAGCCTTTCAAATTTATTGGAGTTGACATCGGGTTAAATCCCTTCAGTTCTATATCCTGTGGAACCTAGCAATGGTAGTATATTTAAAGAAAACAAATTTCCACCATATTTTGTTTTCTAATCTCTTTAATTACACTATGATCTTCTGTGTGTAAGAATCATACTCCAAAAGAGGCTAAGAAATCTGGTTACACATTCAGTTTTCCTCATGTTTAGGATACGCTTGGTCATATGAAAATTTAAAAAATAAGACTGGTCTGTGCTGTTTCAGGAGGAAGAGGAAATGCCATCAAAGTTGTCTAATTTCTGAACTAAATAAATTGATAACATTGCATACCCGTCCTTGTGGCTACCCACTTACAGAGCTCTGGAAGACATTCATCACCCTGGAAACTCCTTCTAACTTCTAAATTGCAAGTAAGCTTTTCTCATTTGGGTTCTTCGTCACCGAAAGGCAGACATCAGAAATCATCTGATTCAAACAAGCAATTTTCACCTTGACCATCAACACTGTTTGTTGTGAAGGCCTATTTATTTCAACTCCAGGAAGTCTGATCTTTGCTCTGTTTTTCATCGGAACAGTTCTCCCAATGGTTGTCTCTCTCTTCTTCCTGCACTAGAGCTGGATATTCTTCTTTCACTCTATGTTCCAGCCATTCTGCTCTTCTTCAACTCCCTTGGAAATAAGATGCTGTGCTTTATGCCTGGAGTGTTCCCTCTCACATGTCCTCTCCCTAGCTCCACTTAACTTATCCTGATCTCACTCTGTTGGAGATTTATTCCTTCATGTCCAGGGAGAGTGACAGTTATATAACAGTTATGTTCTTAATACCCTTTTTCTTTACTGGGAGTGCCTTAAATATTATGCCATAGTGCCTTTCTGTACAATGGGCTGTTTTTTTCTATTGCATGATTTCCTCTGTTACTTTGAAAATTTAAAAAACAATACTAAAAGCAATAAGTTTTGTTTATTTTTAACTTTTATTAGAGATGGCTGCAAGTGTATATTTTATTGTAATGGCTTTAGAATCCTTTTATTGGCTTCTCTATATAAAGTTAACTGAGATGTTTTCCAGTTTTATGATACTGAAAAAGTATTCCAATTCTCATTGAGTCAGTTTACTTGTCTGAAAAATGAGGATAATATCCCTGAACCTCACAGAGTTTTCAGAGATGAGAGTTAATTCAGGTAATATTTAAATTTATAATTATATTTTAGGATATGTAATATGAAAATAATATATAGAGTGATAGATGCATCAAGCATAAGATTACATACACAATTTCATAGCAAATATTGGCAGTAATAGGGGTGTCTTCAACTTTGATACACAGAGTAACTGCTTACTACAACTGCTCAGAAATAAATTTCCATTACCAAAGGGAACAGCTCTCAAGAGTGAGACAAATTTGCATCCTCCCATGATATGTTTGTGTGTTTCAGATGTGCAGACATTAAAGGATCGTTTTTTAAACTTGGAAATCTTGTATATCATGGAAATGACTTTAATTCAGTCCTAATCTTTAGGACTAGCTGTGGCTATACCAATCTGCATTGGAAAACAACTAAATTGGACAGTAGAAAAGTAATGAAGATACAGTATGTATTCTCTCTGAGTGAATCTTTTATGCAGAGCCTTACTTTAAAGGGCATCTGGGGGTGGAGGTGGTTAAGAAGAGAAAGATGAGATAAAAAGAAATTCAAAACCTTTCAGGTACATGTTTTTGATTATCAGTAACAACCACATCCTGACTCTAAAGAGTGCTGGACTGTACTCTGAGTATGAACAACAGAACCAGAAACTCTTTATTAACAGCAATGGACATCACGAGACACATGCAAGGATCCTGATTATATAAGCACCCATTTCTCACTTGCTCGCAATATGCATTGTATATGTAAAATGTGAGCTATTCTCGTCAAACTTCTGTGCATACCTTCTGTCCAGAGTCATAGCTAAGTGATGCAAAGGTAGTGTAGTCCTGTGTACTGAATTTCCAAGCAGGCTGATATTTTCTGGCTGTGGTTCCAGCCATCATAACTGTGTGTTCTCACAGATGGTTTTCTAGTTGCTTCCAGCCAGGTCCATTTGTCACCCAAGGAGTGAGCAAGCCCTGCTGTTCTGTGACCTTCAGTGGGATTCCAGGGTCTCTGCTAACCATTAACACAGAAGAGCTGTGAAGGTTCTGACCACACAGCTCTGCCAGCTTGTTCTGCCTTCACAAGGCAATCGGCACCCTGACTTGATGGGCTCTTAGCTAAATGACACCTGTTGAAACAGGAGCCAACAAAACTGAGAACCCATGCTGAGCAGAGGAATTAGGAGCACTGCAGGCTGCCCAGACACTGCCACATGACAGCAGGAAACTGAGCATCAGCCGACATTGCAGTATATTTAAACAAATAATTTCCAAACCTTCCTCATACACAGTCCATTTTGGAGAAAATTTTTGAATTGAAAAATGTCATTCACAACAATTTTTATTGATTCAGGAATTTCTTGGTTATTCCTCCATCAAAAGTTACTGTTGAAAATCTGTATCACTAGGTTCTATTTTCCAAGAACTTCACAGGAAAGATGCAGTATGCATATGTAACAACTCCCCACATTTAATGCATTTGTTGTGCATCAAAAATCTACCCTAATTTAAAAGAAAAAAAATACTTGTGAAGCTCCACACAAAAACAAAATTTTAATAGCAAAGTGACAGTTCTCCCATTAATAGCAAAATAATAGTAATAGTAATAAGTGATAATAGTATTGGCTAATTTTTACTAGTTACATGTTCATGCACAGATATTTCCATATGACTTCATAGATACTGGCTCATTTGAGTTGTATATATTATTAAATGCTGTTGTCCCTCCCTACACTCTGGAAAGCTTTAGGTTAGAGAAGGAAAATTACCTTACTAATGGAATAGTCAGATATCATTTCATGCAATTCAGGACCAGTCATGGGCCAGAAGTTTTCAAAGGAAACATGAGGAGTGATATCGAGTGAATTCATCCTCAAACCATGCATGGTATAGGCCAAACAAGCTGTTAATCTCTTCATAGTCCTTCTTGATTTGCAACAGATTTATTGTAGTTAAGGTTATTAAATTATTTAATGATGTTTAACCACCTATTCTTCCAGAAATTTAGATATGCTCCCAAATTAAATTCAGCACAGTGAATTAATATTGAAATGACTTGTTCATTAGCATCAGCTTTGACCTTCTAGAGTCTTGTAAAAAGAAAAAAAAAAACAGCATTACATTTCTAATGTCTTGGGCGGGGATTTAGATCAGTGGCACCACACTTACCTCATGAGTGCAAAGTCCTAAGTTCAATCCCAGGTACTGAGAAAAAAATTTTTGATGCCTTCTCTTGTTCATTTACATTATGATTGAGTTCCCATAAAGTAGTATTTCATCACCCCAGATGTTGTCATATAAAAGTTAATTCTTCAAAGTTCCTAGGCATTAGAACACTACATCAAAGAGAAAAAAGTGAGTGATTGAGTAGGTATGTCAAAGTAGTGATTAGGATGAATGCAAAGATGGGGAAACATGATGTAGAAATATTAGGGCAGCACGTGCATCTGTTTAGCTTTTCAAAATGTTTGTTTTCACACCTAACAGGCAGGCCCAGGACCACTGAACTGTATTCCCAGATTCTTAGGTGTTTTTTTCTTTCCCTTCTCGTCCTCTCTCTCCATTTGTGGGGCCCTCCCTTTTGCAGAAGACCTAGCTACCTTGATTTTTATCTGTCTTTTATTTTGCTCTTTATTTATACTCTGTGTTTCTAGCATAAGGAAAACCATGTTAAGTCCACTAAGCAATAGTCAACTTTCTAGAAATTTGACTTATAATTCTCACTCTTCTGTCTTTGTCTCCATTTCCACCCTGTCTCTTCTCCATCTCTCTCTCCTTCTCCCTGTTCCTCTCCTCCTTCTCTTTTTTCTGTTTCATTAATGAGGGCAGCATTATCTATACTTACATTGAATATGATTCAATCATCTAATGACATATGACAGAATTGAAGGAACATTCAATTCTGTTTCATTTTATATAGAGAATTTCTTAGTGTTAGTTCTTTTACCATTAAAGTAGATAAGAACATCTTCCTTTCAGGGTTTTGGGAGAATGATATAGGTCAGTACTTGCAAAAAAACTTGCTGGCACATAGGAAATGCCAAAGATTATTTTACCATTCCATCTTTACTCCCATAAATCTGCTAGCAGGAAGTACTTCTACACCACAGAAGAAAAATAATTCCATATTATCAGTAGCTAGTGACAGCCTCAGATCAATTTATAGAAATCAATTACACATATTTCTTCCCAATTTATCATAACACCACAAATCAACATCGTTCCTGTCTTAATTTTCTCCTAGAGATCTGATTGCTATAACATGCCAGTGCACCACTGTGGCCATAATGTACTTCCCATATTTGTTCTTCTAGAGAATCTTATACTAGTAAATAAGGTAGGAAAGAAAACAAGTGTATTTCTTGTTTGTAAGTAACAATTTCATGTTCTCATTAGTTGTCAACGATGATTTAACATCACCTAATCGTATCCTGATCCATTAGGTGTGATACATAACTTCTTAGTGCAAAAATCTGGTAATTCAGAACTATCAGTAGGAAGTGTAATTTTTCTGTCTCTATCTCATGTTCACTGTAAGACTCACCAATTTATTCACTTATCTCACTGAGCATAAATGTACTTAGGTGCCTGATATTGTGTTATTTTGAATAAAATCACAGTTTAGGATTTAGATAGATATTATTTTCTAAAAAATAGAGATAAAACAACAAAGTTCAGAAAGACTAAGTGAAGAGCCCAGTATCAAAGAGCTGTAGCATTGTTGCTTGATTTGCTGTAACAGAATCCAAAGGCTTTGCAGTGTGTTGTATCACCTCCTTTTCCATTGAATAAAAGCTGTTTTGTGATTGGTAGAAGCTGTACATTTTAGGGCCAGAGATTTAGCCCAATGGATCCAGTACCTGCCTAGCAAGCTCAAGGCCCCTGGTTCGATTCCTGGTAGCCACATACAACAATAATGGGTGTGGTGGCTCACCCCCACCAGTAATCAGTACCACATACCCCAGTGCCAGGTATGGTGGCTCACATCTGTGATCCTAGCACTCGAGAGACAGAGATAGGAGGATTGCTGAGTTCAAGGCTTGCCTGAGCTCATACTGAGCTCAGGGCCAGGCTGAACTACAAAGCAAGATCCTGTCTCAAAAAAAAAAAAATAAATGAATATGATTGAGGCATTAGGAAATGAAAGCTCTTAAAAACACAATTGTATAAATGTAGAATTTGATTTCTTCTTACAGAATTATTCAAAATACAAGGCAAGTCCATAAACCCAATTAGCAGATGAAAGGTCACAATCTTTGGGAATGTTAATCTCTACTTATATGCTGCAAATATTTAAGTTGTATATTCATCACATAATTTCCTCTAGTAAATTTGTCTCGAAATAGATTTCACAGTTCTTCTATAAATCACAAAGAAGACCTTACCCAAGCCAACACTTTTGAACTCTTCTCAAGATCTTAAAATGTAAAATTCTTTATTCATCTTAGAACACAGTGGTAACTAACCAAAAAATACCCAGGATGTTTAGATTATTAGAATTAAACAGAATTCTTAAAAGATTGCCAATGTATTGTGCAAGAATTGTCAGTGGAGGTGGAGTGTAAGGGATTATCTTCCTATCTCAACTAAAATGGTTACCTAGTAACATTAAAATTGCAATTACATTCCCTTATAACTAATGACCTTCAAATAAATTGCATACCTCGCTAGAATTTTAGTCTTTCTATACTAGTAGTCATTTTATTCAATTTCTAAATGTAGAGCATAATGTCCCTCTATACTCTTCAGTATTCTAAAAATTAAAGTTAAGACTAAAGCTTGAAAAAAAGAAGAGAGGGAAGAAAAGGACTGTTTTTTTTTTTTGTTTGTTTGTTTGTTTTTTGAGACAGGGACTCACTTTGTAGTTCAGGCTGGCTCTGAGCTCACTATGCAGCCCAGGCAAGCCTCGAACTCAGCAATCCTCCTGTCTCTGCCTCCTGAGTGCTGGGATTACAGGCGTGAGTCACCATGCCCAGCATTGTATGTGGTTACCAGGATTGAACTCAGGACCTTGCGCTTGCGAGGCAGGCACTGGAACCACTGAGCTAAATCTCCGGCCCATGTGGTTTTTAAAAATATGAATTGAGAAGGATGGAATAAAGATGGTTTTATATTCCTGGTAACCCCAAAATACCTACAGTGAAAATAAAATAACAAGGTAATTGATTAATCATTTCTCAAATATTTGCATTGCTATATTTTTAGATAGTGTAATAAATTATATAGTATCTTTGGACATACCATATTATGCAGTCAAAGCATTTAGTTCCGAGTAACAGTCATTTTACTGTAGGAATTAGTAAACAATGTTTTTAAGAAAGGCTTACTATAATAGATGACGTGCAATCTCAAGTTTTCTTGGAAATTCTAGCATTAAAGAAATTAACATGACAAGAATCTTCACATTTTGCCATTTTTCTGTCGTGATTAGGAACAATGATAATGGTTAATAAGCATTTAGCTAATGGCAGAATGAAAAGTAACTATGGTGAAAGAAAGAAGCTTGTATTCTGCTTGTGTTAGTAGCACTCTCGTGTTCTGCTTGGGTGCCAAAGACTACATAATGTCACTTAATTATACCTTAAGATACTCAATAGGATACTCAAAGAATCAGTGTAAGAATCTGCTAGTTGAGGATCACCAGTCGGAAGCGCACATATATTCTTTGCTTTTGGACCCATTTATCCAAGAGACAACAAATAACTTCTATTATTATGTGCACATGCATTTTATATATTACATACAATTTTGTCAGAGATACTTTCTATCAGGCACATAAATACATATTTCCTGGCACCAGGAAGGGTATAGTCTAAGAAACAGATTGTAAACATAAAATAAAAGGGAGCTGTGGATAAGCAGCAGCAGGCCTGGAGTGGCACTGGCAATATGTTCTCAGTGATAGGGAGGGGTATGACAGATAAATAAGAAAGAGTCTTTTCGTCTCAGCTCTAGGTTTTTCCAAAATATTTTCTCACATCGTCTTCTTTGCACCACGTGGAATGTCTTTAGGTGGCATCTTTGAGTTTACCCAGGGCTTAATGCATTGCACTGCCATGATGTGACATAAACAGATAACATCGCGGAATCCTCTAATGGCTCCTAATCTTACACTGAAAACCGAAGTACTTATAGTTCATACATTACTCAGCTCACTCTCTTTGGCTTTTGGGATTCATCTGTTGAGCTCTCCTTCTCATTCATGGCATGTCAGCTACACTAGACTTTGCTCCTCCTGAGATGCGTGCAGTCTTCTATTTTATACGTTTATTCTTGTGCTTTTAGCATCCAGAGTTCTTGCTAGAGACAGCATCACAGCTGCTTCACTCTCATCCTTTCATTCTTCTCAGATATCACCTTCTCACTAAAGTCATTCCTGACCATCATACTTACAGCACCACCTCTGCATTCTTCTAATATCCCTTTCTTGGGTTATTTTTCTTACATGACACATCTGCCTTTTTACGTCTACTTTCTGTCTCCTTCTCTACCTACTTCAAAGTGTAAGGTCCATGAGGAAAGTAGTTTCTGTTTGTTTCTCTCTTTGTGGTATTCTCTGGCCAAAGAAGAATTCTTGGCACATAGAACACTACAAATCTTTGTAGTTTGAATAAAATCCAAAGTAATTCAGTTATCCATTAATAATGTGATAGAGTACCTCAGGGGCTGGCTGAATGTGAAGAGTTCTTAGAATGTGCAAAATGTTTCAAGTTGGGGAAATGATGGGATCTCTTGTTGATTTTGAAGAGTTTTCTGGATCTAGAATGGTGAGTTAATGAGACTATGGAAAGGAAAGAATGGAGTGAAAGTTAATAATAGTTAAATAATATTACTTTAAAAGATTATCTGGCATTTGAGAAGAGATTCTGTATGTTGTGTCATAATTACAAGAAATGCTGGAAAGAAAATAATATATCTAAGATCTTCTTTAAGTATAGATCAACAGGATTTGGTAATGGGTTGAACTAAAGGAGGTGAAATATAAGGAATAGATATTTTGGAGATGAGAAGGGTCCCAAGAGATTGAGGGAGAGGAAGAGGAAAGAGAGGAAAAGGGAATGAAAAAAGAATTAAGATGTGTTATGTACATGTACGTACTTTCCCTTGAGTAATGTAATCATTATGTACTGCAAAAATGAACCAATAAAAATAAAAATCTGATTAAAATAAATAAAACATTCAAGGTTAAGGGATATGGAATTAACCTGGAAAATTTTTTAAAAAGCCAGTTCCTCTAAAAGAAAAAAAAAAAGTACTCATTTGCTAGCTTTGGTTGTGAAATAATATGTGTAGCAATGAAGTATCTTGAGAATGACCTGATCAGGATACTGGAAGAAAATGTTTGTTTTTCTGTGGATTTTTTTTTTTTTTTAATTTTGAGACTCCTGTATCTAAGGTGAGTTCTTAAATTGGTAGGTGGATATATTGGTTAGGTTTATGCCTGTCTTCAATACTATACTATGTATGAATCTTTCCAAATTGCCCTATGAATCTCTCAAAGGAAGTTGTTTCACTTTATTTATCTTGATGCCATACTTGGCAAAACTGGTCTTTCATGAGTGTTTCTATAAATGAATACTGTCTTTATATCCTGCTGTTTACAACATAGGCCTACTAAGCTCTATAAGTATGGAAGAAATATTTGTTTACCTTATTTTTTTAAATTAAAGAAGTGAATTATATACAACTGTGTATCACCAGGACAACTTTTAAAAATTATTTTTCTTTGTTTTGTAAAATAAACCCAAGGGACCCTGTACATATGAATTAATACACTTGATGGTATGTTTTGAGAAAACAAAGCAAATCACAACAGGGTAGCATTGTCAGAGTAAGAAAACATGCAGAACTATAGAGTAGGTGATGCCAAGAAATACTAGGGAAGAGTAAGAATGGAGGAGGGGAAGCCTGGGACCATAGGAGGTGTAAAATGCATGGAAAATTTTGAGGTTATGTAAAGGACGTCTATAAAGAAATCACATTTCTAAAAAAAATCTTTTTAACAAAAACATTGGAAATTAGCATTTCGTATTATATTTCAGGCCACTGTGTCACTTCTCTTCTACTTAAGAATCAAGAGAAACAGTGGTCAAAATTGGATTTAAAAAAATCACTAAAGCACTAAAAGCATGTTAAAATTATTTGTGAGCTCCAGAAATGTGATTATGGTCCCATGTGTTCTATGGAAACAGATTAAAAATCATACTTTCCAGTTCTTTTTAAAGAAAATGCTGTTTTCAAACTTCTGTCAGTTGCTAAGGTAACTGAAAAGCAGGACATAAAATTATACGGGGAAAGCTATATGGCAAGATGCATGGAGTGGAATATTAAAGCAGTTAGATGTA
Organism: Thryonomys swinderianus; assembly: GCA_004025085.1. Lineage (NCBI taxonomy): Eukaryota > Metazoa > Chordata > Mammalia > Rodentia > Thryonomyidae > Thryonomys > Thryonomys swinderianus. The sequence continues at coordinate 58,090 of PVIC010005339.1, forward strand.
ATTTTTCCAGGTTAAGAATATTTGCAAGAGACTAATACAAAGATGAATTCCATTACAAGTGGTATTTTGATAGAGATACAACATTGCCTTTCCCATGAACCTTTGATATTTTTGTACACAGCTATCTTATTACAGAGTTCTTAAGAAATATATTGTTAAAGAGTATGATTAATCTGAGGTAAGTCAAGATACATTTGAATCAGTAACATTATTAGAGTTAAAAATACTGCCGGGGGGGCCGGAGGGTTAGCTCAGTGGTTCCGGTGCCTGCCTCGCAAGCGTAAGGACCTGAGTTCGATCCCCGGTTACCACATATGATGCTGGGCGTGGTGGCTCACGCCTGTAATCCCAGCACTCGGGAGGCAGAGACAGGAGGATTGCTGAGTTCGCGGCGGCTTGCCTGGGCACCATAGTGAGCTCAGGGCCAGCCTGA